>PVKC010015070.1:0-21740 GCA_004027635.1 Crocidura indochinensis | reverse complement strand
AGTGAGAGGAAATGAGATGATGCCCTGTCCTAGCATCTGTGCAAGAACCAAGATCTCTAAGTATAGAAGACTAACTACAACAATGGCAATTAAGCAGAATTTGTCCTGGGATCACAAAGAAAGACTTTATCCTAGGTATCATCTTAGGACCTATACAAAAACCAAGATCTCTAACTACAGAAGACTGACTTTGACAGCCACAACTGAGCAGAACACACTGGGGTTGGACAACCAACATACATGAAGTCTCTAGTCAGTCTTTTAACAGTATGCTTCATGGGTGGAGACATACCGTATCTCTTAGGCCAATGGAATTTCCTTTCTAATTTCCCCAACATTTTCTGTGCCTATGTAATAAAAAAAAAAAGTCACATCTTCTCCTCCCCCTCTTTGTTTCTTTTTTATTTTCTTTCTTTTTTTGGGTGGGGGGTGGTTGGGGGCCACACCCGGCAGTGCTCAGGGGTTACTCCTGGCTGTCTGCTCAGAAATAGCTCCTGGCAGGCACAGGGGACCATATGGGACACCGGAATTCAAACCAACCACCTTTGGTCCTGGATCAGCTGATTGCAAGGCAAACGCCGCTGTGCTATCTCTCTGGGTCCTCTTTTTTTTATTTTCTTCTTTAATTTCACTTACAGTCTAGATAGGGGCTCCTGCCTATTGCATAGAACTTGAATTAGAATAGAACTGTTGCCATAGAAATTGAATCATTTTGATCTGTTTCATATTTCTATGTCTTCCTATAAATTGAGAAAAAAATAAGTGGATGGGTCCAGGGGCCAAGTGATCTCAGGAACCTTGAGTGGGGGGAAAAAGGTCAGCTCTAAATACCCAAGCCAAAACCAATAACAATAGACTCAAGAGACCCAAACTATAACAAGCTAAACACAAAATGAACCTGTTATACTGGTATAACTATTATGGGATGTATGCCGGGGTGGGGGGCTGGGGGGGAACTATGGTGGAGGGCGGTTGACACTGGTGGTGGGAATGGCCCTAATTCACTGTAACTAAATGTCTAAAATACAACTGTGAAAGACTTGTAATTCATGATGGTCTCAATTGAAAAAAAATTGTGATTTAATTTGCTAGAGATAGTATCTTTGAATAGGTACCTGAACCTTCCTGATATCCACTTCACATCCATAACAGAGGACCTTCTTTTTGTTTTTGTTTTTTTGTTTTTTATAGGAGCACAGATTCAATTACCAGCATGACATGATGCCATGGAAAGCTACGGGAGTAACCCCAAGCACTACCAAGTGAGATTCAAAATGAAAATCGAAAAACAAAGTGTCAAACTGTGTGATAGCACAGCAGTAGGGCATTTGCCTTGCACACTGCCAATCTGATATGGACCTGGGTTTGATCCCAGGCATCTTATATGGTCCTCCAAGCTGCCAGGAATAATTTCTGAGCCCAGAGCCAGAATTAACCCTGAGCGTTATTGGGTGAGGCCCCCCAAAAAAACAAAACACACACAAATATTAGTTTAGGTCTATTTTCATGGCACTCTTCAAAGTTTATTGGCTGTTTGAAAAACTTATGTTCTTGAGCCAGAGCAGTGGTGCAGTGGTAGGCCATTTGCCTTGCATATGGCTGACCTAGTATTGACCTTGGTTTGATCCTCCGGCATCTCATATGGTCTCACTAGCCAGGGACGATTTCTGAGCACATAGCCAGGAGTAATCCCTGAGTGTCACCAGGTGTGGCCCCAAAACAAACAAAAAACTTATGTTCTTACCTTCTCCCACCCCATCATTACGCCAACAATGGTGGATGGATGGCATCATTCTCATGCTTCAAATCTCTGACCTTGTAATTTTTTATGCCCACTGGAAACAACGTATAATTTGTTTGGTATGTGGGAATAATCTCCCTACTCCTGTATGACTATGGAAATAATAATGAGTTGGAACATGCAAGGACAAGAATCTACTATATCTGAATTATTTTTATTTTTATCTCTAATATAAATGTGGAGGCACATAACACTAAAAGTAATAATTTCAGGGGCTGAAGAGAAAGAGCTCAGCTAATCAGAGTGTATGCTTTACATATAGAAGGTTCATGTTCAAGCACTGGAACCAAATGATCCCAAGTACCAGCAGAATCAACCTCTGAATACTAAACTAGGAAACATTGAGTGCGTCCAGGTGTGTATCCAAAGTAAATATTTATAACTAGAAATTCCACACCATTTAGTAATATGTGGATAGTATTTTGCTTAATAACTACAGCAGTACTAATTTGTATAGATCTATGCATCTTAATTTTCAATGCAGCATTCAAAAGAGCCAACAGTTGGAAGCAACTTATGCTCATCAACAGATGGCTGAATAAAGATATGATATACACATAAGGACATACATTTATGTAATACATAGCAAAATACCAGATGTGCTCTATATAATGAGTGTACAACAGTCATAAAATGTTGAAATTCTGCCATTTCAACAACAGAGATAAACCTAGTATTATGCAAAGTGAAATAATACCAATAAAGGAAACAAAGAAGCCAAAGAATCTAAACAATACAAACATAAACTTAATCTATATGGCCAAAGAATATGGGAGAGAGAATGAGACAATTATATGACTTCTAGGGGTAAACAACATAGATTTTTATTAAAATAAACATATATTCATTCATAATATCAACTATATCTATATGATATTATAAATCAATGAGGCTTTAATTAAAAATTTACCAGTTAAGCTGTAGAAAAGAAAAATTTCAGAACTGTAATTCTGCAGCAATTACAGAATCACGCATTCAAATGGAATCGTTCCCATGGTCTTGACTTCAAAGAAGTATGTGCTACACAAATGAGAAAAACAGTTTCCTCCACTGAGTAAATAATAAGGGCAGCCTTGTTTCCAGAGACAAAATGATAAGCCAATAATCCCATTAAAATATCTCTTTGACCCAAAAGTTAAGACTATGACCACTATTTGAGTCAGAAACTTGGCTATTCTACCATCAAACCCACAACGCAACATATTGTGAAACCTAGAGTTTCTGAGCTAAATCTGCTTAAACTGTTTTTCTAATTATAATGGAATCAAATTTTACCTATTTCTTTCTTGATCTTCTACTATACAAAATACAGTGATCATAATTGTAATACTATTTTTACTACCTTCTAAATTGAATATTAAGTTGATGCATAGAAAGACCATACAAATTAACCTCATATAATTATTAAAACATTGCAGAACATTTACAAAGTTCTAAAGAAGGAAGTAGCCTTAGGAATTGGTTTTATACTCCTGACTAAATGAGAATACATAGGGACATAAAAATCAAGAAAAAAATGAAAAGAGCACTTTTTAACCAGTTTTAACACTTGGGAAAGATTAGTTCTTTTTTAGGCAGTCCCTTTAAAATTGTGTCTTAATTTGTTTTCCCCTACTTCTCTCTTAATTTATTTTTTCCCTACAAATAAAACCTGTAATTTAATTATATGAGCAAGAAATATTTACTACTAGGAAACATTTTATGAATATTTTATGAAATATTTTTATAAAATATTTATGACTATGAAATATATTTAAGACTATGAAACATCATTAAAATGTATTTTAATAATGGAAAGTTGAATCTAATTTAAAAAACAAAATGATGCAAAATATTTTAGTTTTTAAAATTATTCTAAAAATAGAGTAAAATAAAGATAGTAAAGCAAAGTTTTTATGACAAAGACACCCAAATAGTAGAGACCACTACATCAAATATTAATGTTAAAAGATATTACTACAAAATACCTTGTTATTTCTGGGGTAAATTTTTAAAGCTTTTAAATTTCTTCCTTGGGTTTTTGTAATTTATTTTTATAAGCAAATTTGAAAATAAGTTAAATAAAACTGAATCATTTAAATTGCAAAATGAAGCTGTCAGTAGAACATAGTTGAATTTTTGCCATGGATAGCAAGTAATTTCCTTTTTTTGAATGGAATTCATATTGTTATCATGTATTTTTCCCTACTAAAGCAACACAATGGAAAAAATATTATATTCCTTCAACAAATACTTTGACATACGAAAATTAAATGTTACTGCTAGCAAACAAAGCTCAGGGAACCAAGCCATATAGTAGACCCACTGGTAAGATTATGCCATTTTCTGATCAGTTACTGTTTCAAAAAATAATTATTTACATTGTATTCTCAGTCTCTTTGATAAAAAGACTTTTAGTTAATAAGTTGCATATTTAATTTTAAAAATACCTTTTCGGGGACCACAATACTATGGTTAGAGCTCTTGCCTTTCACATGATTAACCCAGGTTTGATTCTTGGCCAATCCATGATGTACCCCAAGCCGCACCATGAGTGATACTTGAGAGCCTAAGAATAAGTCCTGAAGACCTCTAGAGGTGGCAAAACGGAATACTTTTCCTGCTTTATTTTGCCATCTTTGCTATGACATCTAATCCAAGGTCAATTAACTTCAAGAATTCAACTGCTAAATTCCAACAATAGCTATTAAGTTAATTTTTAGGGTTCTCTTGGCTACTGTAATTTTCTTGTATCTTCTTGTTTACCTTCTTCATTCTGATCTTAGTCACCAAATATCTAGGTTATCTCATAGTTCACAGAAAAGAGTAAAATGGCCAATGATCCCACAAACAACATTCCTAAGTTTAAGCAAAAGTCCTTAACTGGAAAAAGGGAAAGAATAAATTATTCCAAATGGTTTCAAATTAGATCTTAGTCAGAATTCTTCCCCAGAGTAACATTTGTTACCTTATTATATTTAGGCTTATAATTGGAGCTCATATGAGCTCATGGTTAGCAAAATATGAGGAAAGATTAAAATCATCCTTAGCATCAAGATACACCAAGCTTGATGTTTGTTTGTTTGCTTTGTTTCTTTTGGAGAAGTGGGAGTGTTCTCAGCAGCACTCAGGAGGACTGGGAATCACTTCCAGTGATAGTTAACTGGGACAGGCATTCAATGCCAGGATCAGAGAATGTGGTAGTATTCAGGTCCTCTGATATCAAGGCCATACTAATGGTTCTGGGAATCTCCAGGGTTATGGTGATGTTTAGAAGAACATGTGATGTTGGGACTGAATATCCTCTACCATCTCCCTGGCCTCATACAGACCTTGTTTGTCCTTGTCCTCATTTTCCCATGCACTCCTGGTTCTGTGATATTATTTTGAAATTTTAATAAAATTTCTTTAGAAACAAATGGCCTAACTCTTAGACCTAGTTAGTTCCTCTGTTTTCCACCCAATTGGCAAACAATGAGACCTATTCAAATGGGGTTCATCTTTGAACTGAGAACCTTTGTGCAAACAATGCTTGCTGTTGCCTGGCACATTGCCCAAACCAGGCTTTTCTCCATTCACCTATGGGACTTTGCTTTCTGTTGTAAGGGCTACCTGACAAAAGACAACGCATTCTCATGGTTATATGACCCAGTAGCTCACTGTCCTCTTTTCTCCTAAACCCCCAGGGAAATACCACCCTAAATTCTCATGGCAATGCATTTGAAATAGCTTTTCAAAAGATACTATAAAATGGCCAGAGGAGAGGCTAGAGAAACAGTACAGTGCATAGAATTCTTGCTTTGTAAACGACTGACCCAGGTTCTAATACAACACCCCATATCCTCCTTAGAATCCAACAGAGGTGGTCCTTGAGCACAGCAAAGTGTGAATACCCCCAAAATGATAAAGGGATCTTAAATCCTGGTTATAGGATTTTCCATCAGGACTATTAGGTTTTATTTACAATAACTTTATTTTATGTAATAAAATGAAAAACTATGCCCTAAAATCTTTTCTGGGTTACTCTCTATAGATTTTAGATGCCAGGTAAGAGAGTTCTGTCAATTAGAGAAATAACAAGTTACAAAAAGTTTAGAGTCTCACTTGAGATTTTTGGAACTCAGCAAATATAGCCAAAGAGAATTGCAAATATAGAAAAGCGGGGCCAGAGACATGGCACTAGAGGTAAGGTATCTGCCTTGCAAGTGCTAGCCAAGGAAGGACCACGGTTCGATCCCCTGGAGTCCCATATGGTCCCCACAAGCCAGGGGCGATTTCTGAGCGCTTAGCCAGGAGTAACCACTGAGCATCAAACAAGTGTGGCCCAAAACAAAAACAAAACAAAACAAAAAAACAAATATAGAAAAGCATGGAGAAGTTTCAAGGTAAGAGGAAGATGGTAAAAGAAAAATCAAATCTAAAGAGAGAAGAGATCTCTAGCATCCTACATGATCTCTTCAGAATGTCAGGAATGATTCCTCACTCAGTATAGAGCCAAGAGTAAGCCCTGAACACCACTAGTTGTGGTCACAAAGTAAAAGAGATGATGATGATGATGATGATGATGATGATGATGATGATGATGATGAAAGAGATTAAAAGGAAGAAAGAAGAAAGGAGAGAGAAAGAAAGAAAAAGAAGAGAAAGAGAAAGAAGAAGAAAGAAAAAGAGACATAGAAAGAAAGAGAGAAAGAAGAAGAAAGAGAGAAAGAGAGAAAGAAAGAAAGAAAGAAAGAAAGAAAGAAAGAAAGAAAGAAAGAAGAAAGAAAGAAAGAAAGAAAGAAAGAAAGAAAAAGAAAGAAAGAAGGAAGGAAGGAAGGAAGGAAGGAAGGAAGGAAGGAAGGAAGGAAGAAAGAAAGAAAGAGAAAGCAGAGACTCATTAAATAAGCATAATATTCCTGTTCCCATGTTATGTATGTTCAGTTTTAAAATCATTCCAACAAAAAATGTGATTCTTATATTCATTTTTCTAACTAACGAGAAAACAGGAATTAATGGGATTTAAATAACTTACATTTGATCAAGAAACCGGCATAAAAACTGGCACAGAAGCTGTGAGACAGATGTGTACACAGGGGGTAACGCATCTGCCTAACATGCAGCCAAGTCCAATTTGATCTGAGTGAAGAACTTGGGAACCCCTGATCACTGCCTGGGAGGCTCAAAGTAACTTAAATAAATAAACAATAAATAAAATTATGCTGCATGGGGGCCGGCGAGGTGGCACTAGAGGTAAGGTGTCTGCCTTGCAAGCGCTAGCCAAGGAACGACAGTGGTTCGATCCCCCGGCATCCCATATGGTCCCTCCAAGCCAGGGGCAATTTCTGAGCGCTTAGCCAGTAGTAACCCTTGAGCATCAAATGGGTGTGGCCCCCCCCCAAAAATTATGCTGCATGACTAAAAAAGTATGAAAGAATTAATTTCTGCTTAGTTCACTTTTCTTCTTGCTATGTTCTCATTTCTTTAGCATCACTTGTCCATCCTTATCTAGCCAGCCCCCCTAGACCCACCTCAAATCTGCAATAAGTTTTCTGAAAAATTTCTCAATTGACCTTCATTCCCTCCCTCGTGACCTCTTTAACATTTATCAGTTCCCTTCCCTTTCTTTCCACAGATATCTGAATTTCAGCCTTCTCCTGAACAAAGCTTTAGTGATTTTCCATAACAAAGCTTTAGTGATTTTCCAACTGACCCAAATTAAAAAGTATTTTAAAAATACTCTTCAGGTACTACTTACCCCATGACCTTTGCCTTGTATCCTTTTCTCTTTACTATCCAGATAGTTTTGGGGAAAGACCCCTCATCAATTTATAAGGTCCAGGAGCTGTGCCCAGTGAAAGTTGATCCTGGCAGTTTTGGGTGCTCATACCTGAGAATACTGAGAATACTGTGGGTGTCAGATAGCACCAGGGATCAAATCCATGGTCTTATTTATGCCAGGCATGTGCCCCAACCTCATGTTCTATCCCTATATCTCCAGAAAGTTTTTTTATAATAGAAAAATATTGTATATAACATTATTACAATAAATAAAATGATTAATATTATATAGATGTATCATATATATTATATAGATATATGTTTGCATGTTATACATTTAAAAATTCAGAAATATTTGTAACGTTTAATAATTTGAAAATAATGTTAGAGCCAGAAGGACAGCTCAATAAGCTGAGTACATGCTGTGTATGTACTAGACCAGAGTTTGATCCCCAGCACTGGAATAGAAGGTATGACTCCTCCCACACAGAGCCTGAAGTAAGTCCTAAGTGTTTTCTTAGTGAGGTAGCTGCAAAACTAAAATATCCATAATAATAACAGTAAATTAACAAGCATAAGTACCATGAGACATTTCGAAGGAAAAGGATAACTAATGTTTTCAAAACCATAAAGTCATTAATAAATAAAGTGGCATTGTTTTACATTTTTGTAAATATATTTAAAAACTGGCATAAAAATGCACATGGATTCTCATGTTTGCTTCTACATTCAGTTTGATGCAATAGGCCAGTAGGTTCTAACAAACTAGGGCCGGAGCAGTGGCACAAGCAGTAAGGTGTCTGCCTTGCGTGCACTAACCTAGGAGGAACCAGCCCTCAGTGTCCCATATGGTCCCCCAAGTCAGGAACGATTTCTGAGTGCATATCCAGGAGTAACCCCTGAGCGTCACTGAATGTGGTCCAAAAACCAAAAAATAAAAAGAGAGAAATTTAAAAAGGATAATTACTCCTTAGCATTATTGTAATAGATTTGATTAGATTTGACTACTGAGTGACCTAAATATATCAAGAATCTCAGGCAATAGTTTGATATGCAACATTGGCGTAATTGGAATTGTTAGCTTATGTAGAGATTCTGTTTAGTCCTCCATTATGTTTTTCAGTTTGTACCAGCTTACATTCTCATTCAACAGTTTATATAGGGTTCTATTTTTCTTTTATTTCTTTTGAGGGGGGCACACCCAGTGACCCTCAGCGGTTACTCGTGGCTATGAACTCAGATATCACTCC
Organism: Crocidura indochinensis; assembly: GCA_004027635.1. NCBI lineage: Eukaryota > Metazoa > Chordata > Mammalia > Eulipotyphla > Soricidae > Crocidura > Crocidura indochinensis. The sequence goes on along the minus strand of PVKC010015070.1, from coordinate 12,950 downwards.
TGACTTGGGATATGGGATGCCGGGGAATGAACCACGGTCCTTCCTGGACCAGCCATGAGCAGGCAAATGCCCTACTGCTGTGCCACCACTCCGGCCTCCATTTTTTCCATATAATTATCAACATTCATGATGTCTTGAAAGATCTAATTTGCTTGAAAGATTTTTCGTGATCTCAATGAAGAGGTTGGATCCTCTTATTGCATGCTCCTATGATTTTCTCTACCTTTCTGTCAAAACATTAATGTCACCTATAACTTAACAAATAATTGGCATGAGGACAGGAATGGTCACTTTTGTTAAGAGTGAGTATTCGGGAGCGGAGGGATATTTCTTAGGTGTGTAAAGAAAAAGACATCTTTCTGAAGGTAACTCATAGCTTTTACATGTGAAAATTATTTTATAGACCAGAGCAACTGAGGAGTTATTTATTATCCCATAATAACAAAAATATCTATGATTCTATCATACTCTTAAGCATCTCAGCATTTCAAAAAGACAATCTTAGAAATTCACCCATATATTAGGAAGGGGATGGGTCTCCCAAATAAAGTTCAGGAGTTTTAGGTCCCCATCAGTAATTCTTTCTTTCAGTGCAAGGCCTGAGAACATGATATTGCTTGACAATGTAGTGCTGATAATTTTGGTGGTGCTAGAGACGAGTCCTAGAAGTGTCAGTAATAAAATTCATCCTATATACTCTCTAACCACTGTACTATTTCCTGGACCCCATAAGACAGTTTTTATTTTATATTTTGTTTTCTTTTGTTCATTTTTTTTTTTTTTTGGTTTGGAGCCACACCCGTAATGCTCAGGGGTTACTCCTGGCTCTGCATTCAGGAATTACTCCTGTAATGCTCAGACAGCCATATGAAATGAGGGTCGAACCTGGCTGGTCATGTATGAGACAAAGGTTATATCTACTATAGTATATATAATTATACCCCTAAGACTGCTTTAAATATTTTTACAATCAATTATTTATAACTGGACTAGTCACATGTTTTTGCCATGTATTAGGAAGCGTGCAACCGAATCTCGAAGTGGGCTTGATATTCTTGTTAGGGACTTTTTTTAATAGGCTTACCAACGTAGAGCAAACTGGATTGGGATTATTTTCTCTCCTTTCAGTGAATATCATAATAGAGAAAGTAAAAGATAAAGAAACGGTCCTATCAGTTGATTTTCTTTGATTTTTTTAAAATAGAATTAGAGAGCACTCAAAATGGTATTAAATAAAAAATGGAATTAATAAAATTAAATTTCTTATATGATTCCTCAGACTACCTCTATAGTTCCTGAGGAAGAATTTTTATCAGTCAACATTGAGGAATCTGTAGCTATTATTCAAGAGACATGGTTTTAAAAGATTTGATTCCAAGGTATACCTGATTTACCTATTTTTAAGTAAAATACAGAATAATGTCTTAGGACTGAACTGTATATGGCTTTATAGTACATCAAGACCTGAAAATATACACATGGAAGTAAAACTCATTATTGGCAACCATGGTGACAAGGTACTCTAGCAAGCTAAGCTGCAAAAGAACTTTCAGAACCCTGCTGCTTATACCATATCCTATTTTGTTTGATCTGGAAGTCATTGTCTTGGATAATTCTTTCCTGAATTTAAATAAGAGTCATTTAGTTACAAGACAGAGCTTTCCCACTTGGGTTCTTTTACATTAATTTCTCAGAGTAGACTTTCAGGTGCAGAGAGCATGCCAAACAGATGTCAAATGAATTGGAGTACATTCAACTAAATAGAGAAACCACAAATCAGAAAACATGTGACCAAATGATTTTCTATGGATTGGCATACTTCTACATAAAAGTGAGTCGATGGGGGAAAAGAGCTATACAGAAGGAATGTAAAACTAGCTTCTGCATCTCTTGCTGGGATGATGATGTGGAGAAGCAATTTAAAGTCTAAAATATTCATCTCCAAAAGGTATTTTATTTTAGACCTGCAAAAACTATCAAACATGGATACATGTGGAAAAGAACATGGGATAGAAATCCAGAAATCCAGCCCCATTTTTGTCAATGACTTGTTTATCCTTATGGAAGGGGACAGGACAGAATTGTCTGATCTCCAGATCTCCTGATCTGATTTCCTTCGTCATTGACATCAGGATTGCATTGTAAGAAAACTAATATCTCCAAATATTAAACTATAGAGCCTTCCATGCTCACTCCATGATTCCAAGAGGTTTGGAGTACCAAGCCACAGACTGTGTTTGAACACATGATAATATTTATAAGTGGCTGACAAAACAAAGGAAAACCTAGGAGATACATAAAGTTGAAACTAGGAATTAAAGTTTTAAATTATTTTACCTGTCTCACTGTTAGTTCTGAATATAAGAGAATCATTAAGTCCCCCAGTATAGTGAAAGAAATTACCAAATTAATCTTTGGCCCACATTAGATTAGGAAACAGGCTTGCAAATATTTAGAAGGTATTTCAAGGTACCAAGAAAAATGGCCAGTTTATTGGCTGAATATTTCTGTTGATGCTGTTTATACTGTCTACCTAAGCAGTTAAAAATCAAATCATATTCCACCAAAAACCACCTCCAATTTAATCTTATACTAATGAAAACCTAAAATTTATTGATAATCTCATGTACCAAGGCTTTATGCTTGACCTCATTATATTTGTCTACAAGGAATCATTAGTATCATCTGAACAGTCTTATTACTGTTCATATGTTGGATTAGAAAATTTTTGCTTCAACCAAGAGGTCAGATAATACCCTTCAAAGGAGAGCTTAACTAAGTTCCATCTTAGAGGATATAAGGATAAAGTTATATATTTTAAAAAATATACATAAACACATAATGTAGCTGTCCACTAAAATGCTCAAGCCAGCTTCACATGTTAATTCTAAAAGACCAACTTTAGAGCTTGTTCTTGTTTATCTCAACACAGTTCAATTTATCTCACTTGCATACCAAACTCCACAACTTTTCTGCAATACCTCTTGAATATGAGCACTAAACTTGAAATGCCTGAGTTCAAAGGAACTTTTATTTTTTTTTGGGGGGTATACCTAGTGACACTCAAGGCTTACTCCTGGCTATGCGCTCAGAAATTGCTCCTGACTTGGGGGACCATATGGGATCCCGGGGATTGAACTACAAGGCAAACATCCTACTGCTGGTGCCACTAATCCGGCCCGTCAAAGGAACTTTTAGTCTAATTTCCCATTCCTCACTTAACAACTAACTTATGTTTAAATCAAAGTTAAGCTATTCCTTATCTAACTGTGACACTTAGCTTGACTTCAACTCAGAGAAAAAGGAAGAATAATAACTTAATTTGTACTTATCTCCTTATACTTCATGGTCATGTGATGGTTCAGGACACCTTGTTTGTTTTCAAGCCATAAATTATAATTGTACACATGAAATTGAATTTACAAAAGTAAGGTTGTACTTTAACTTTATTAGAATAGTAAGATGAGGTAAAGTGAGAATAGATTTCTCTATATAAATATATATGCATGTAGATATAACTAGAAACATGTGCATACATATATTACTATACACAAACCCAGTACATGTGACATATTTTTGAAAAAAAATGTATATACATTTACTATTTCAAAGTGGCACTTATAAAAAAAGAAGTAATTATTAGAGCATGAGTGATAGCACAGTCGTAAGGCGTTTGCCTTGCAAACAGTTGATCCAGGACGGACCTGAGTTTGATCCCCAGCATCCCATATGGTCCCCCCAAGCCAGAAGTGATTTCTGAACTTATAGCCAGGAATTATCCCTGAGCATCACCAGCTGTGGCCCAAAAACAAAAAACAAACAAACAAAAAAAGAAGTAATTATCAATGTATGTCTACTGAGTAAATTTAGGGCTTAATGATTTGCCAAAGCTAGGAACTGAGAAACTAATCTTTAAGTGAGATTAGTACCAGTTCAAAATCAAGAAATAACCATAAAATATATGTTGATACTTAAGACTTTAGGAATTTACTTAAAATGAAAATCACTTGAATATGGAATTCTTAACTAGTTTTAAGCAGCAATTTTTATTAGACATTACTTATCCTTTATGTATTTACAAGTCATGTACTGAACTGTCTACCTCGAATTTATATATTATAGTCTCAAATACGATTGTAAATATTTTTTAAATAGGGGTGTTAGGAGGGAATTAATGTTAAAAGATAAAATATGGAGAAATTTTATCCATTCGGGATTGTGATCTTATAATTAGGAGAGGGAGAGAGAGAAAGAGAGAGAGAGAGAGAGAGAGAGAGAGAGAGAGAGAGAGAGATCTTGATCTCTCCCTTTCCACCATGCTGGAACAACAATATGAACTAATACAAGTCAAGAAGTATGCTCTTTCCAAAAATAGGCAATGCTTGCATTCTTCTGATCTTGGCCTTCCAGTCTCCAGAACTGTAGAAAATGAATTTCTATTGTTAAGTCATCTAACCTATTTTTGGTTGTTAAACTACAATTTCAACAGGATCAGTAACTAAAGAGAAAGCAGATTCAAAGGGTGTAATTGTCCTATACTGGATAATTGGGCATGACCTCTATGGTTAGCTGACTGGAGCAACACCTGCCATTGACATGTAAGTATTAATTCATATTTCTTTCCTTGGGAATAGCCACAGATGTTTCCAAAACAGGTGTTTTCTTCTCCCAAGTGTTTTTGATATGTCTCATGTAGTGTCCACAGTGAGTCACTTTTTATCACTTATAGTAAGTAGGAAAATGAAGCAACTGCCCAGATAGTTAGAAACAGTAGTAAAAAATTAGGGATAAAATATTGCTGTTTCTGAATGCTTAAATGTATGTTTGGCAAGGAGAGAAGGGAAAATTCCAAGTGCCAAGAACTGCCTACATGTGGTCTATCAAACTTCTATAATTGATATCTTTAATTCATTTTTGTGTTTTTTTTTGAGTAACAGGAAAATAATAAAATAATGTGCATTATATTCCCTGAAAATTAACTCAAGCAGGAACTTTAAGAGAAAAACACAATAAAGACCTTATTGGAGTTCAAAATTGACTACTCAATTCAATATCTTGGATTAAGCCCTTAACTGTTAAGGCTTAACATGTCACTCCTACGCAGTCTACCAATTTTTAAACATCTAACATTTTTTTTATAAATCCAGTTAAAAGCAAAGTTTAAACTTTAAATCATGTTTTTTTTTCATTTCTTGTATGTAGCTTGTTTGTGGTTAACTAGAAAATTCAGGAATATTAATCATCAATTTGATATTTACACACTTGTATACAATAGCATGAATTTTAAAGAAGCCATACATTTCCACACACACTCTAGATAATACAGGATTGAATCAAGTTTGTATAGGGATAAGGTTCTTACCTCTCAGACAACTGACTTTAGTGCAAAGCATATGATTCCCTGAGTACCAATAGAAAGGTTCCCTGGTCACAGAACCAGCGGTGCACTGAAGTACCACTAGCCATAGTCCAAGGACAAATGGGGAAAATAGTAGGAAAAATCTTGTGTAAACCTAATAGAATATAAGATTCCATTTAATTCCATCAAAGCATAGAATTGCATTCAAAGTAAAACACTCTGCCAAGTATAATTAAAAACTTATGTTTTTCAAAGAATGACAAATAGAGGGATATAAACTGTTATCAAAAAAATAGTTTTTACCACATCCTCAGACTCTCCCATTGACTGGTTGGAAAAGAATTCCTGGGAGGAGTCCCCAAACTTCCTGAGTATTGCTTGGGAGATATCCTAAAATTGTCTTTAAATTATGTTTGTGGTTTGTGATATATATATATATTTATATCCATATTTATATGATTTAGATTTATATATTATAAAATATGAATTTAGATTTATGTAATTTTATAATCCATATTTATACAATTTTAGGACATAGTTACTAGTCACAGGCACAGAAAATAGGACTTTTAAATAATGCTTTAAAATGATGGTCGTCATTCCAGAAAGATTGAACTAGACGGCATTCCCACCAGCAGTGGATAAGAGTTCCTTTCTCTCAGCATCCGCGCCAACACTGCTTGTTCTCATTCTTTGTGATGTGTGCCAATCTCTGTGGTGTGAGGTGGTACTTCATAGTTGATTTGATTTGCATCTCCCTGGTGATTAGTGATGTGGAGCATTTTTTTTATTTTGTCCATTTGTATTTTTTCTTTATCAGAGTGTCTGTCCATTTCTTCTCCCCATTTTTGATGGGATTAGATGGGTTTTTTTTGTAAAGTTCTGTCAGTGCCTTGTATATTTTCTGGAAAGCAATGTGGAGATTGCTCCAAAAACTGGAAATTGAGCTCCCATACGATCCAGCTATACTACTCCTAGGAATATACACTAGGAACACAAAAATACAATACAAAAATTCCTTCCTTACACCTATATTTATTGCAGCACTATTTACCATAGCAAGACTCTGGAAACAACCAAGATGCCATTCAACAGACGAATGGCTAAAGAAACTGTGGTTCATATACACAATGAAATATTATGCAGCTGTCAGGAGATATGAAGTCATGAAATTTTCCTATACATGGGTGTACATGGAATCTATTATGCTGAGTGAAATACGTCAGAGAGAGAACAATGTAGAATGGTCTCACTCATCAATGAAATGGTCTCATTTCATTTTTAGGAAAAATGAAAGACATTCTTGCAATAATTTTCAAAAGAAAGGAGGACTGGACGTTACAGCCCACTTCATGAACCTCACCACAGAGAGTGATGAGTTTAGTTAGAGAAATAACTACATTTTCAACTATCCTAACAATGAGAATGTATGAGGGAATAGAAAGCCTATCTAGAGTACAGGTGGGGGCGAGGTGGGAAGGAGGGATATTTGGGACATTGGTGGTGAGAATGTTGCACTGGTGATGGGGGTGTCCTCTTAAATGACTGAAACCCAACCACAATCGTGTTTGTAACCAAGTTGTTTAAATAAAACATATTATTACAAAATAAAAATAAAATGATGGTCATCTTAAATAGATGAAAATTTATCTATATGTACCAAGAACTTTCTGTCTAAAAGTATACACCTCCGTTATTAAAGAAACAGAAGTTAATTATATCTTCCCTTAGATCATTAAGTTGATCTTTTCTCTTTGTAAAAGCAATATCCTGGACACCTATCATTTAAATAAATCATGTGTGTACATGAAAAGAGAGGAAGAGAGGTTTAGCCCAAAGGATTAATTTTTATTTTTAAAAAGTTTCACAAGTGTAAGCATCTTATTGATTTAACCAATTAAGCCTAGTGACTTCTAATAGTATCTTGGCAGTTAAAAGATGTTGCTCTCAGGGATATAGAGAGTTAATTACTATATAAAATTTTCTTGTTTGCATAATTTATATGTATATTGCCTAATATTTCCACCACCAAAGTTTAAATTAGACATTAGGTGCCTTCCCTTTCTTTTCACCTCACATTTATAACTCCCAAAATAGTGCTTGGCATGGAGTAGGTATTCTTAGATAAGAGAAATTTATTTTTTCACAGTTGTGGAGGGCAAAAGTTCATGATCAAGATACCAGAAAATTTATTTTCTAAAGATACTTCTCTTCTTGGTTTGCAGTTGGTTGTCATTTCATTGTGTTCTCATTTAACCTTTTCTCTGGCTACATGGAGCAATAGAGATGCAGTGCTTCTCTTCCTCTTCTTACAGGGACATCAGTCATATATGAAGAGTCTTTTATGATAAGGGTCTTACTCTTAAGACTTCATTGATATTTAATTAACTCCTTATAGACCTTTTTTGAGTCATGGTCAATTTAGGGCTTAAACATAAGAATCTGGGAGGAGATCCAATACATAGCATTTAACAAAAAGTATGCACAAATTATGGCTTTCTCAAAGAGAATTATCACAGCACATGCCATTAAGCATGGCCAAATCTACAATATCTATGGGTATCAGATGGATTGGAGAGAGAATGTTGACACATATTTTTTCATAACAGTGACATTAAGTCTGGTAGCAATTCTAAGAGACTTAAAAATCTCTTTCTAGTTTCTCACTTGCCCTGAAACTGAGGAAGGAATTAGCTTTTAAGTAGATTTGAAAAAGGCCTTGTAGGGGCTGGAGCAATAGCACAGCCAGCAGTAGGGCTTGCATGCAGCAGATCCAGGACAGGCCTTGGCTTGATCCCAAAGTCCCACATGGTCTCCCTAGCCAAGAGTAATTTCTGAGCACATAGCCAGGAGTAACCCCCGCGTGTCACCTGGTGTAACCCAAAAAGCAAAAAAAAGAAAAAGAAAAGGACATTTTAAAAATTATGTTAGATAATATCACAAGTATAAAACTGTTAAAATTTCCTTCTGAAACAGATTTTTCAAAAATAACAATCTTCAAGTCTCTAACAACATGAGAATGCAATAGAAATCTTTAAAAAATAAAACACAAAATCTACAGAAAACAAGGTCTGAAAAATCTGAAGGGGTAAAAATTCCTGTTTGGGGATCTCAATTATTGCATCTGTGTAAAGGCAGTTTTTTTTCCTTTTACAGAAGTATGACTCATAGGCCTCAGCAGGGTTTCCATCACAAAGAAATGAGTCTAAACTACAATAAGAAAGAATATCTTAATCTCCTTACCTGCATATAAGAGTGTACATATTTACCTACAGTCACGTGGTTGAGAAACCTTCTGATTTTAATTTATGAATCTAAACAAATAGACCTTTTTTCCTTATTGGGGTTTCAGGCTACACCCATAAGACTTCAGCTTTTACTCATGGTTTGGCACCTAAGGATCACTCCTGGCAAGGCTCAGAGTAACATATGTGGTACCAGGTCATCTGCATGCTAGGCAAGCACTACTGCACTATCTCTCTGGATGAACATATTTTTAAAAAGAAAATAAGCATAATATAAGAATGATATCTACTTTTATAAGCACATTCATAAATAATTTTAAAATAATAATAATAATAGTAATAATAATAATAAAGCCTCAGTTTATTATTTGTTTCCTCTTATAAATAGAAGCTTGTTGCTGCTGAGGTGTTATAAAGTAGCTTTTTTCTAAGATCCGTACTTTTTTCCAGTAAGGGGTGCTCTGATCTATACTTGATAATGTGCATTTAAAGAGAGAATCTGGCCTTCCATGTCAACAGATCTAGTGCCAAGCTATCTAACTTCACATAGTTTTCAGCTAAGCAGCAGAACTTGTGCAGGAAAACATTGACGTTTTTTTATTCTAGTTTAAAGCCTTATATTTTTCTTTGAAATTACTTCAACACTATCCTTTAAAGTCCAGATCATCCCCTGCTGTCAATATCTGTTATTCATTTTCTCTTCTACTATGAAATGTCAGTAATCAGTTCTGTGATAAATACATGGCCCTGTGGACTGCCATAGACCCAGCACCTCTCTCAGCCTGTATCCTCACCACAGGTATTGAGCCCTGACTAGCTGGATTCTTGTCATTTTCTGAAGCTTTATTTTTTCAAATCTAGAAACATTTGCACCAATATAGGTTCTGCCTTAGACACTTGCACCTAGCAGCATAGCTATTTAAAAATTTAAGTCATTTGTAAAATTATTTAGGGTTTTTGTTTGTTCTTTTGGAGAGAAAGATTGGGTCACACCAACTAAGAACTTAGAGGCTTCATGCTCTATTCTTGGTCTTATGCTGAAAAGTCTGCTGGGCAGTTTTATAGGGACCATGTTTTACAGAGAGAAATATCTCTCTGGTCACATTTATAAAAACTTTAATTGGATAAATATTTCTAGGTGTTGAAAGAGTCAAATTATACTCTCTTATGGCAAAAATAAACCAGCAACAACTGCTAGAAATCTGCCAGTAACTTCTACTTGCTATCGTAGTATTCCAAAGGCATCTCCCTATGTCAGAACTATTACAGTATCTTATTTTTCCTTTCCCTGATAATACTTGATTTTAAATGAGCATAGCTTCCTAGAAGAAGCATAAGCATACTTTATTAACATTATTTTACAGATACTGAACTTTTGCCTTTTCTTTTTAAACAAGCATTAAATATCTGTGTTTGATTGTTCAATGCAAAGACCCAGAGGATACAGTGATATTCAGAAGCCATACTCAGAAGTGTGCTGGGGAACACCCAGCCACATACATTAATTAAAATAGAGTCATGGGGTGATGGAAATCGAACAAGAGCACTTCACATAAAACACATGCACTTCTGATTCAGAGATAACTCCATTTTTTGTTTGTTTTTTGTTTTTTTGGGGGGGGGTCACACTCAGCAGTTCTCAGTGGTTACTCCTGGCTCTACACTCAGAAGCCACTCCTGGCAGGTTTGGGGGACCATATGGGATGCTGGAATTCGAACAACCGTCCTTTTCCATGCCAAGGCAAATACCTTAACTCCATGATATCTCTCTGGCCCCAGATAATTCCATTTTTGGGGGGGGGGGGGTCACACCCGGCAGTGCTCAGGGGTTACTCCTGGCTCCATGCTCAGAAATTGCTCCTGACAGGCACAGGGGACCATATGGGGCACCGGGATTCGAACCAATGACCTTTTGCATGAAAGGCAAACACCTTACCTCCATGCTATCTCCTGGGCCCCAATAATTCCATTTTTAAACAAAAGTTTATGGGAAGTATTTCTTGAGCAAGGTGTTGAAGTGCACAGGGTGATCCAACAACATGTGCTCACTTGATGCCCTCAATACATTTTGATAATTCTCACAGTATTTTAAATTCATTATTATTAAATTTGTTATGGCTATCTGTAATCTTTGATATTATTTCTATAAGTTATTTGGGGAGTGGACTACAATTATACATATAAGATATAAGACACTTATATAACATATAACATAACAAATAATAAATTCCATGCCTATTTTGACTGAAATTTGTCTCTTTAAGTAAAAAGTCAGAAATGACCAAATCTAATGAGAAAAAGAGCATGTTGAGAAGTGAGGCAAGTCCAAAGTCCTCTTGTATCAACATTCAATTTTTGAATTTAGAAAATATTTTCTTGGGGCCCGGGAGATAGCATGGAGGTAAGGCGGTTGCCTTTCATGCAAAAGGTCATCAGTTCGAATCCCGGTGGCCCATATGGTCCCCTGTGCCTGCCAGGAGCGATTTCTGAGCATGGAGCCAGGAGTAGTCCCTGAGCGCTGCCGGGTGTGACCCAAAAACCAAAAAAAAAAAAAAGAAAATATTTTCTTGAAGGAAATTAAAAAGTATTATTCCATCAAACACAGGGATGATTTAAAAAAAAACCTCATTGCTGGTAGAGTAAGTTTTAATAGTCTAGACCACTGCTTTTTAACCTTTTTTTTCAACTGTGGCACCCTTCTGCCTTTGTTTTAACTGTAGGTACCATACTACTAATTGGTACCTAATTTCATGGTGTGTCCTCCTCATTTATAGTTTTCACTGGTATTCCCTCTAGAATATCCTAATGGTTTATGTGGAGGCATTTAGTCCTTGGATGAGCTTGAATGAGAAACACTAAGCTAGATCTGTGATCTTCATCTACTAGAAAAAGACTGGTACTCGCAAATAAGTATAAAAAGGGCTGAAAACCACTGATTTTCCACCATAGTTTTAGCTTCATGTCCATGTACCAATATGCAAGACAGATGCTCAATACAAATTAAAAAAAGAAAAGTTGAAGAACACTAGTCGGAACACAAGTTCAAGCCATCAGCAACTTTTCTTTAAGTTAAAGTTAATTCCTGAACAAGTCCTTACCTTTCTTCATTTCTTTTTCTTTTCTTTTTTTATGAGGTCATAAATCATGGTTGTAATGTCACAATGGTCATTAAATTGCATCACCACTATGAGGTCATAATTTACTATTGTGACATGATAATGGACATTATGGTGCATGCCTCTGTATGGACATAATTTATGATTGTGACATCACAAAGAACATTTTGTTGTGCACCTCTATGTATGATGTTATAATTCATGGTTGTGAAGTCACAGAATTTTTTATGTTGCACCAGTATCATATTTTATCATTGTGATGTCATAATGATGCACACCATTATGAGGTCATAATTTTAGTTTGTGACATCTGTAGAGGCATTATGATGCACAGCAATCTGAGATCATATTTCAGGATTGTAACATCACAGTGTGTTTTACAATGCATCGCCACTATTAGATCACAATTTGTGATTGTGGCATCACCATGGACATTTTGTTGCGCACCTCTATGTGATCATAAACATGGTTGTGAAGTCACAGAACCATTTATGATGCTCCACCATTATGATTCACCATTGTGATGTCACAATGGACATTACATTTCACACCACTATGGGGCATAATTTACGAGTGTAGCATAACTATAAACATTTTGATACACATTTTATGAGGTCATAATTCATGGTTGTGATGTCAGAGAATCCTTTATGTTGTGCTACCATTCTGAGGTTATATTTTCATGGTTGTGATGTCATGCTCCTCTAAAACTATGGCATCATTCATGATTATGACTACACAATGAACATTATGATGTGCATGAGGTTAAATTCAAGTTTGTTTACTTCATAAAGGACAATATGATGTGCACCACTATCAGGTCATAATTCATGATTGTGTCTTCACAATGGACATTATTATGCATTATACTATGAGCTCATAAATCATGGTTGTGACATTATACTGGACATTAAGATGCACCACCACTATGAGATCATAATTTACAACAGTGATGTCACAACGAACTTTATGATGCACACCACTGAGGTCTTAATTCTTGGTTAATATGTCACATTCTCCATTATAATGAACACTATTGCAAGGTCATAATTTATAGAATTAAGTCCTCTGGTTCAAACACCTGAACACTGAAGAGATACGGATCTGGAAACAAATGTTAACCCCTGAAATAATCCACACAGTGAAAAGGTACAAGAACAGGTTCAGAAACACCAGGACTCAAATAAGTAATCCAACCATGCAAACCTTCTGCTCCTAAGAAGGAATGAA
>PVKC010015069.1:0-21765 GCA_004027635.1 Crocidura indochinensis | reverse complement strand
TATTATTTACAAAATTTTTTTTTTGGTTTTTGGGTCACACCCGGCAGTGCTCAGGGGTTACTCCTGGCTCCATGCTCAGAAATTGCTCCTGGCAGGCACAGGTGACCATATGGGGCACCAGGATTCGAACCAATGACCTTTTGCATGAAAGGCAAAAGCCTTACCTCCATGCTATCTCCCAGGCCCCATTTACAAAATATTTAATGTTAAAATTTTTTTAAATGATGTTTTTAAAATAACAGGATAAGTACATGGTGATTAAGATAAGAGCAAATGGTACCATGCACAGCAATTAAGGAATAGAAAGAAGTAGGGGCCGGACGGTGGCGCTGGAGGTAAGGTGCCTGTGCTAACCTAGGACGGTCCACGGTTCGATCCTCCGGTTCCCCATATGGTCCCCCGTGCCTGCCAGGAGCGACTTCTGAGCGAATAGCCAGGAGTAACCCCTGAGCGTCACCGTGTGTGGCCCAAACCCCCCCCCCCAAAAAAAGGAATAGAAAGAAGTAAATAGTGGAAAAAGTCATTTCAATTTTGCAATATAAACATAAGCTATAATTTGCAATATATTTTGCAATATAATTAATTTTCAGTATAAATATAAAACTATATTTCCATATAATTTTATGGAAGTTTTACTAAATACTTATCAAGATATGAGGATAGTTATTTGCAACACATGCTAGATAAATTAAATTTTCAGTCTTCTAATTCAATCTATTCTGTTTTAAAATTTCTTCACATAGAATGGAGAGTTAATCTGACCTTAGAGTATCCCATCAATCTTTCAAAAGAGGAACTGAGTCAGAGACAACAAGGCCATGGAGGCAGAGCCAAAGGTTTTAGGAACCAGAACTCAGGTAGGAAGCATCCAGTGCCAGAGCCCAGAGAGAAAGGGAACCCAAAACAGGAATCCAGAGCAGTGAACCACTTTAGAGACAAGACCATGTGAGGCAGAGCCTGAGGCTTTAGGAATTAGAACTCACTGCAGAGCACGCAGGTGAGAAACAGAATTAAAATCAAAGACAAATAGTCAGTAGATCAAGACCTGCTGAGCAAAAGAATAGCTGTATGGGACAAAAAACAAACAAACAAACAAAACCATTACACTACAAATGTAATGTACTATAAGGAAACAATGCAGGGCCCCACCATGCTAAGAGTACACATGGTGGTAGCTCTAATTACTCTCTCAGATAATGACTTTAGAGAAGATATATGGAAGATGTTGACAGAACTCAAAGAAAGTATGGAATGAACTAAATGTGCCACATATAAATATCAAGAGGACTTGAAAGTAGAAATAAAAAAAATCTTCAAACTGAAATAACAGGGCTAAAAAACTTAGTAGGCGAAATGAAAACCTCACTAGAAAGCCCCCCCCCCCCAAACATAGTAACAGCTGTGGAAGACAGAATCAGAGAGCTAGAAGATGTAATTGTATAACAATTCCATACAACAGAAGAGGCTGAAAAATAGCCTCAAAACAGAGGTTCAGACAATTGGAGAAGTCCTCAAAGAATGTGAAAAGAAAAAATAGATGCCTTTGATAAGCTTAACAGAAACAACATAAGAATCATTAGCATCCAGAGACACAGAAAGAACATTCCTATGAAGTACCAACAATCAAGGACATCATCGCAGGGAAACTCCAGGAGCAAAAAAGTGCATGCAACCCAATCTTATATGACAGAAGAGTACCGGCCAAAAGAGACCCCCTCAAAAAAAAAAACACCCAAAGACACATCCTAGTCACAATACGAACCCCATAGACAGGAATGAAATACTGAAAGTATGAAGACCAAGAAGGGAAATTACATTCAAAGAAGCATCCTTAAGATTTATAGCAGACTTGTCACAAGAAACCCTCAAGGGTGAAAGCATTGGTAAAATATAAAGACAAAATTCAATTGCAAAAAGTACTTCACCTAGCCAGACTTACACTCAAGTTTGAAGGAAGGATACACAACCTTGTGTATAAAGAACAGTTTAGAAACTTTACAAACTGAAAACCAGACTTAAGCTGATAGACTTGAACTGATAGAGCTACTTTAAGACAAGATAGACCAACAAACACACCAAACTCCTACCAAAAAGATGACAATCATCTCTCTCAAATCAATGAACTAAATGCACCTGTTAAGAGATACAGAGTGACAAAATGGATCAAAAAGCTGAATCCAATGTTTTACTACCTACAAGAAACACATCTGAATAGCCAGATTAAAGACAGACTCAAACTCAAAGATTGAAGGACAATCATTCAAAGCAAATAATTCCCTTAAAAAGGTTGGAGTGGCACACCAATTTCAGATGAGACAGACTTTAGACTTAAAAAAGTTATAAAAACAAAAATAGACATTACCTAATATATTCATCATAAAGTAATTATACTCCTAAACATACATGTAACAATGAGGAAATACCAGAAAGATATTAAAACAACTACTGAAACATATGAAAGATGATATTATTAACAACACAATCATAGTGGGAAGACTTCAACACTGCCTTGTCACCACTTGATAGGTCAACCAAGCTGAATCCTAACAAGAATATACTATCACCGAAAGAAGTAATGGAAGAAATTGACCTAGTAGATACTATCATTTATCTATCTATCTATCTATCTATCTATCTATCTATCTATCTATCTATCTATCTATCTATCTATCTATCTATCTATCTATCTATCTATCTATCTACCTACCTACCTATCTATCTATCTATCTATCTATCTATCTATCTATCTATCTATCTATTTATCATCTATCTATTATCCATCCATCCATCAATCTATCATCTATCTACTATCTATCTATCTATCTATCTATCTATCTATCTATCTATCTATCTATCTATCTATCTATCTATCTATCTATCTATCTATCTATGGCTCTTCACCCCCAGGAAACTGAATACACATACTTCTGCAATGCACATGGTTTATTCTCCAAAAATAGACCACCGTTTAGCACATCAAACAATCAAACATACCAACATAATAAAATTTGATAGAAATTGTGCAAACAACCTTCTCAGATCATGATGCATTAAAATTAGGAGTGAATAACAGGCAGACACAGAGGGAAAAATTTAACACCTGAATATTATATAACTCATTACTGAACAACCAGTGGGTCAGAGATGAAATCAAAGAGATTAAAAGATACCTGGAAACAAAAGAGAACAATGGCACAAATTATCAGAATCTGTGGGACACAGAAAAGCTTTACTAAAAGGAAAATTTATAGCTTTGCAAGCATCCATCCGGAACAAAGATAGGGCCTACATAAGTAATGTAATGTTATAGCTTACAAAACTGGAAAGTGAAAAATAAAGTGAACCAAAAATATGAAGATGAAATAAAATAATAAAACTTGGAGCAGAAATGAATGATTGAGAAATCAAAAAACAATCCAAAGATAAATGAAAGCTAGAGTTTATTCTTTAAAAAATAAACAAGATTGATAAACTAATAGCAAAACCCAAGTAGAAAAGAAGAGAGAGAAACTTAATAAACTGAATCAGAAATGAAAGCAGGTAGATTACTACAGATATTACAGAAATTCAACGGGTAATCAAAGATTACTTTGAGAAACTCTGTGCTGCAAAACGTAAGAACCTGAAGAAATGAATAGATTCTTGGACTAATGACTCTCATGGTTGAACTGCAATGATCTACTGTATCTCAACAGACTTATCACTATTAAGAAAATTAAAATAGTAATCAAAAGTTTTCCCCAAAACAAAAACAAGGCCCAGATGGATTCAAAACTTCCAAGAGGTACTGTCTAGAGTTTTCAGGCTTTTCCAGGAAATTGAAGAAACAGAACCATTCCTCAAATAGATTTTATGAAGCTAGCATAACTCCTACACCAATAGCAGACAGAGATGCCACCAAAATAAGAACTACAGATCAATATTCCTGTTGAACTTGGATGTAAAGATCCTCACCAAAATCCTAGCAAACAGAATCCAATGTCTCATCAATGTCTCATGTCATACACCATGACCAAGTAGGATTCATTCCAGAGATGCAAGGATGGTTCAACATACACAAGTGAATCAATGTAAGACACCACATAAACAAAAGGAAAATTAAAAACCATATGATCATATCAATAAATGTAGAGAAAGCATTTGGTAAGGTCCAATACATATTCATGAAAAACTATCAACATGATGGGAATGGAATAAACTTGTCTTGATATGGTCAAGGCCACTTACCATGAGCCAATGGAAAATATTATTCTCAATGGGGAAAACAGATAACCTTTCCCTTAAGTCTTAAGATGTGACACAAGGTCAAGCTGCCCCCTTCTCCACATGCCTAATCAACATGATGCTGCAAGTACTTAAATACAATTAGACAAGAAAAAGATATTAAGGGCATCCAGATAGGAAATAGGAAGAAGTCAAGCTTTCACTTTTTGAAAGTGACATATTTTGTAAATCCTAAAGACTCTTCCAACGAGCTCCTAAAAACAAGAGATTCACATAGCAAAGTGGTAGATTACAAAATTAATGCACAAAAATCAATGGCCTTTTTTATATACAATAATTATAGAGAAGAAATGACATAAAATCCCATTCACATTAGTGCCAAATGAACTCAAATACCTTGGAGTCAACTTAACTAAAAAAGTGAAGGGTTTATATTAAAAAACTATGAAACATTGCTTCAAGAAATATAAGAGAAAACAGGGAAATGGAGACAAATACCCTATTCATGGATTGGAAGGATTAATATTAAAATGGCAATAATCCCTCAAACATTGTTCAGATTCAATACAATCCCTAATTGTATTCAATTGCATTCAATACAATTGAATTCAATACAATTGAATAACTAATGCATACCTGAGAAAAAAATGAATATGGAAGGTTTGACTTTTCCCAACTTTAAGTTATACTACAAAGTAACAATAATTAAAACAGCAGGGTACTGGTATAAAGCCAGATCCTCAGATTAATGGAATGACTTGACTATTCAGAGAATGGCCTTCAGACATACAATGAATTAATCTTTGATAAAGGAGCAAGATCTGCAAAATGGAGAAAGGAAAGTCTCTTCAACAAGTGGTGTTGGGACAACTGGTTAGCCACATGCATAAAAGCCAGATCAGAATTTTATCTAACATCATGCACAAAGGTCAAATCAAAATGGATTAAAGACCATAATATAAGATCTAAAGCTATAAGGTACATAGAAGAAAAAGTTGGCAAAACACCACTGTCCAAACAAGTGGAAGCAGAGATAAACAAATGGGTTTACATTAAACTGAGAAGCTTCTGCATATCAAAGGAAACAGTGATTAGGGTAAAAAGGATGGGATAAACTATTCACACAACACCCCTTAGATAAGGGTGTTAATAAGATATCAGCTGATAAGATATCAATATCTATGATATACAAGGTACATAACAGAACTTAACAAGAAGCTTAACTGTGTAAAATCAAGCTTATGTATTTGGCATAATTGATTAAAGGTAAAACCTTTAATATTAGAACACATAATTTTGCCTGTCTTGGGATACTCTGTGGCGCCAGAGGTTACTCCTTGTTTTGAATTCAGAAATCTCTCCTGGTAGACTTGGGGAACCTTATGGGATGCTGAAAATAACACCTGGGTCAGTCCAGTGACAGCAGCAATCAAGACAAAAGCCCTACTGTTCTGCTCTCTCTGGCCCCAGGACCACTTTCTAGAAAACAGTAGTTCTCTAGATTTTCTTGGAATCTGACCATTTCATTGTTTCAGTAATTGAAGAAATAATTTTAGAGTAATTTAATTTTTGTTGGTGATTTATTTGCTTTGTTATTTTATTTTTCTTTACATCTTCATTTTATAAATTGCAAAAACACGCTTCAAAAACAGAATTATGTAAGCTGTTTTAAAATTTCATAGTATACCTAAGTTTATTAGTAAATTTGTTTGTTTATTAAATTTATGAGTAAATTAGTCAGGTTACTAGGTCTTTTTATTTTCTTTTTTTGTGTTCTCAAATCATTAGTGGCTTTCTTATTTGAATTTCCAAAAATCTACCATGAATTCTTAGTTGGCTGCTACCTGTGGCTAGATTTGGCTCTTTTGTTTTTCCTTTAAGATCAGCAGATTTATTTTTTGTAATTATTTTTGTAATTTTTTTTAGTAAAATTATAATGAGGTCTCACATTATATTTATTTTTAGTGAGGCTGAACAACAAAAAAGAGGTATTGGAAACCTTCTGGTATTCTGGCATGTCCTGAAATTGAACACATAGGTTAGTCTGCCTTGAGGAGATATGTTGAAGCATTTACAATTGTGGTATACAGCGGAGAAAAAGCTAAAGATGAATTGGTTTTCTTTGAGATGTTTGGTTTCGAGATGCAATGGAGCATGCATTTATGGCTAGCCACAAGATGTATACAAGAACTTACATTCTGTTTTCCCACAATGTTATCAAAGGGCAGTTCAGGGCTCCAGGATCCTTCTGTGAACGTTGCACCACTGTTCCTTCTGTCTGAGGTGCTCACGGACTCCTTGACAATATCTTCTGGTAGGGACAGTAGACTCTCCTCAGGCTGCTTTATTAAATATGTCTCTATATTGTGTTTCCTCAAAAATTCATTTCTCTCTTTACCATGACCCTCTTCCACATTATAGTCGCCGTTGAGGCAGTCCAGTGTGGCTTTGGAAATGTGAATCCTCCTGTGTGTACAAAGCATAAGTAACTATACATTCTTGATGAGTTTGGCAGTCACCATCGACCTTTTTTTTTTTAATCTTGTGCAAAGGCAGTATCAGGATGTCACTATTTCTCACTGGACTCTACAGTCTTACAACACACTGTTTTTTGAATCATGCTTAAGCAACTTGGCTTTTTCTTTTGTTTATTTGTTTTTGAGCCACATCCAGTGATGCTTAGGGCTCTGTATGCTTCTGGCTCTGAGTTTCTGGCAGCTCAAAGGATCAAATTGGGTGCCTCAATGGGGTTCTAGGGATAGAAGCTAAATTGTCTGTGTGCAAGGCAAATACTTTACCTACTGTACTATCACTCCAGCTCCTCTTTTGGCTTTATTTTAAAATAAAATGATTCAACACAATTTTTAGAATTAGAGAAAGTTAATTTTTTAACGAAATATTTATTTGGGAAAATGTCTCATATATTTCTAAGCCTAAAAGTAATTCTTTTAATTATCATGTAACAATAGTTATCTTAGTGTCATGGGCTTTTTCTATAGTCTTGATTGCCACGTATTTCCCTTGCTTTAATTTGTCTATAATCTTATTGCGCTGTATTTGGTGTGGATGGGCTTTCCTATTGGCTTTAAGCATGAATTCTTTGGCTAGGTTACTTGGATTAAAAACCTGAAAAGTCTTGTGACAATTACAATAATTTTCTGTGATTCAATTTTCTCAAACATACAAAATGGGCATTTTGTACTGCCTATGTCATAGGGCTAATTGGTAAAGTCTTTGCATATAGAAATCCGATGAATGCATTGTATATTCCACCTACCACTGCTATGACTTTTGATAAATCACTTTCTAAAGGCAAATAGATGATTATTAGCCTTCTTAAAATGACATTGTGATATTGTTGCTGTTTATACCATGATTCCTAAAGATTTATGATGAACATAAGTTCTTAAGAAGGCCTCTAGAAGCACTGCTTTTTCAGTTCTGTCACAAAATTCATATTCTGGTATTCACGCACTATATATTGACCACTATACTCTGACTCATCAAATGCAGTTGTATATATATATATATATATATATATATATATATATATATATATATATATATATATATATATATATATATATATATATATATTGGTTTTGGGGCCACACCCAGCGGTGCTCAGGGGTTACTCCTGGCTGTCTGCTCAGAAATAGCTCCTGGCAGGCACGGGGGACCATATGGGGCACCGGGATTCGAACCAACCACCTTTGGTCCTGGATCGGCTGTTTGCAAGGCAAACGCCACTGTGCTATCTCTCTGGGCCCCGCAGTTGTATATTATTTTAGTCAAAAAAAAATTAAGAACACATCATGCTTGCTGTTTAGAATATTCACCCTGCATTGCTGACATGACAATTTTCTACTCCCTGATTCAACTAAAAAACCTTATTCATTCTTTCGAGTGAGTGAATATGGAGAATACTTGGCTTTTAGAAACAAATGTATCCGATGAAACACTATATTTTTAGAGTGACATTTTTAAATGAATTTTACTTTCAGTAATTTTTAAAATTTCCCCACCTATTTTTCTATTTTTTTCTATTATTATTTTTACCCATTCTGTTTAAATTCCTGTTTCAGAGAGATTACTTCTCTGCAAAGGAATGTAAAGAAACAAAAGTTGATCAAAGCTTTTCTACATTTTATGGCATTTTTCATATGGCTTTATTTTTTTCAAATTTAGAAGCTTGTATAAAAGTCATTTATTTCAAGGGTGAGATATTTAAAAGAAAAAACATATAGAAAGGTTCTGATATATCTTGAAAAATGTACTGAGTATAACACATTTTGTTAATGCATCAAAATCTAGTATATGTTGGCCTTATAAATAGGAAAGAAATTTTATTTGTAAAAGAGATACTTCAGTTTTACTTCTCAGATAGAACTCAGAAAATAAAAATCAGAACACATATTAGAAGTTGCACTCTTCTTCCAGACAAAAAATTCCTGGAAAGATTTTGTAAAGTCCAATGGCTTATTTTATTTTCTTTTGAAATAAATACCAAACCTCATTTGGTATTTTCTTTGAAGTCTAGATTTTATTATCCTGCTGTCAACCTCAGGAGGATCTAATATTTGCATAAACTAAATCAATATTATATTTTATTTAGAGAAGGCATCCTTGTTTTCATTTCTTACTGGTTTTCCCGCTCAAGTTCTAATCAATATTTACTAAATTGCTTTTATAGAAACTTTAGATGTTAGTTTCACCTTTGCTACTACCTTAAGCCTCTGAAAAAGGTATTTTCAAATGAAAATGTGGTGATTATTCTTCTCACTAAAGAAGTAAATACTCAGTCAATAATGTCATATAATAAAATGTTAGTAAAAGTTGACATTTTCTGATATTTTTATTTTTTGGTTTTGCAGCAACTCCCAGAAGTGCTTAGGGCCTGCTTTTGACTCTGTTCAAGAATTATTCTTGGTAGGACTTGAGCACCATATGGGTTTATGAGAATTAGTTCTATATTGTCTTTCTGATCTAAATCAGAAAGTAACATTTATCTAATTATATATAACATATTTTTTTTGCCACACCTAGTGGCGCTCAAGGATTCTTCTAGTTCTCTGCTTAGAAATTACTCCTGGCACACTCTGGAGACCATATTGGATGATAGTATGTGGGGCACAAACCTGGGTTGCCAAATTCAAGGTAAATACCTTACCCATTGTGATATCACTCTGGCCCCACTTTCTCATATTTTTACATGCCAAGATATGCATAATAATTATTTTGCATGAATATCTTATCTTGGCACCAAATGTGCTCTCACATGATTGTTTCCATGTACTATATCATATTATTATATAATGTATTAATATGTATCACATATATAATATACATTTTTGTTCTTTCAACAACTTTAATATTAGAGTTAATACTTCCACCTTATTTTGAAGATGCCCAGAGACTAAGAGCAGGCAACTGGTCCAAAGTCATAGTAGTGGTAAGTGGAGGTATCAGATTATGATAGGGATATGCTTTCAGGGACTTGTCAAGATGCTACAATCAAGTGAGTACTCTCACTAAAAGGAGAAGTCAAATGGATTCTTATATTACTGAGTGACAGAATAAGAATAGTCTTTTTAAAGCATAAGAACATAAAGCCAAACTTCAAACACTGTGGGTTCTGAAGCACATTTTTGTGCTTATTTTGCATGAATATCTTATCTTACCTGTGTTTTTCAGGTTGACACTGTCCATGCCCAAATAGAGCAGTACACTATATAGTAGATTAAGTGTTCGATTAGCCTATCTAATTTGATGCCAGATCTCTGAGATTGATAGTGTTCTATCTACCTCAGTAATAAGTTTTAGATTTATTCTTCTGAGCTCTACAGAAGTGAAATTCACTTTCACTAAGTGAACAACTGGTAAGGGTTAAGCGAGAAGAGGGCTTTCTGTTGACTTACCCTGGGATTCCTCCAGATTCAAGTTTGTTTGCAATGTCCACATCCCAAGACCAGACATCAAACTGCCACTTGCGCAGACCCAACACACCACATAGTACAGAGCCTGAATGAATTCCAATCCGCATGTCAACATCATGCTTTGTTCTTGAGCGTACATACCTGTGAAGTAAGTGAGTGGAGAGACACATTTGTAAAGCCAGAGCAGGTATCCTTGTATCTGCGGTAGCCTCAGTCTGAACTCTAAAAGTGCAGTTTCCCAGTGTCCAGGATACAAGAGTCACCCACTGAATGGGAGAAACTAGTCACCCAATACCCATCAGATAAGGGGCTAATCTCCAAAATATACAAGGCACTGACAGAACTTTAGAAGAAAAAAAATCTAATCCCATCAAAATATGGGGAGAAGAAATGGACAGACAATTTGACAAAAAGAAATACAAATGGTCAAAAGGCACATGAAAAAATGCTCCACATCACTCATCATCAGGGAGATGCAAATAGAAACAACTATGAGGTACCATCTCACGCCACAGAGATTGGCACACATCACAAAGAATGGGAATAATCAGTGTTGGTGGGGATGTGGAGAGAAAGGAACTCTAATCCAACTGCTGATGGGAATGCCATCTAGTCCAACCTTATGGGAAGCGTTATGGAGATTCCTCCAAAAACTGGAAATTGAGCTCCCATATGATTCAGCTATACTACTCCTAGGGATTGCCCTAGGAGCAAAAAAAAATACAATACAAAAATCCCTTCCTCACACCTATATTCATTGCAGCACTATTTACAATAGCCAGACTCTGGAAACAACTAAGTTACCCTTCAATAGATGAATAGCTAAAGAAACTGTGGTATATATACACAATTGAATATTATGCAGCTGTCAGGAGAGATGAAGTCATGAAATTTTTCTATACATGGATATGCATGGAATGTATTATGCTGAGTAAAATAAGTCATAGAGAGATAGACACAGAATTGTCTCCCTCATCTATGGGTTTTAAGAAAAATAAAGGTATTCTTGGAAAAATTTTCAGAGACAAGAGAGAGGAGAGCTGGAAGTTCCACTCACTACATGAAGCTCACCACAAAGAGTGGTGAGTGCAGTTATAGAAATAACTACATTGAGAACTATCATAATAATGTGAATGAATGAGGGAAGTAGAAAGCCTGTCTAGAATCTGGCTAGGGTGGGGTGGGCAGGAGGGAGATTTGGAACATTGGTGATGGGAACGTTGCACTGGTGAAGGGGGGTGGGTGTTCATTACATGACTGAAACCCAACCAAAATCATATTTGTAATCAAGGTGTTTAAATAAATATATTAATTAAAAAAAGAAAGAAGGAAGGAAGAAAGAAGGAATAAAAAGAAAGGAAGGGATCAAGGACGAAAGGAAGAGGAAGGAAGGAAGGAAGAAGGAAAGGAATAAAGAAGGAAATAAAAGAAGAAGGAAGGAAGAAGGAAAGGAAGAAAAAAGGTAGAAGGAAAGGAAGAAGGAAAGGAAGAAAGAAGGAAAGAAAGAAAGAAAGAAGAAAGAAAGAGAAAGAAGAAAAAAGAAAGAAGAAAGGAAGGAAGGAAGGAAGAAAGAAAGAAAGAAAGAAAGAAAGAAAGAAAGAAAGAAAGAAAGAAAGAAAGAAAGAAAGAAAGAAAGAAAGACGAGATGTTAAATGCTTGCCACAGAGGCAGGTTGGGGAGGAAATGTGACTGGTGGCAGGAAATGTTCACTGGTTAAGGGTCATGTACATTCAGATTGAAACTCAACCATGAGCAATTTTGTAACCAAGGTGCTTTTTTTTTTTTTTTTTTTGGTTTTTGGGTCACACCCGGCAGTGCTCAGGGGTTACTCCTGGCTCCATGCTCAGAAATTGCTCCTGGCAGGCACGGGGGACCATATGGGGCACCCGGATTCGAACCGATGACCTTTTGCATGAAAGGCAAAAGCCTTACCTCCATGCTATCTCCCGGGCCCCCCATGGTGCTTTTATAAAGTAATTATATTAAAAGAAGTGTAGGTTCCACCCAATGCCAGTTCTTGAACTCAAGGAAAATAGAACGATTCATTTATGTTGAACTCCCATAACCTTCTAAGTGCTGCTCAGGGTTCTTACTACCTTTTTCTCCAAATTTGTTAATCCTATATGATCTCTCTCTCACAATGGCTTTACTTCCAATTCTACTGTCTTATTCTCATATTATATATCATTTAAAATATTATTCTTATACTACGTATTTTTTATTTTAATTAACCTGGGGGCACACCCAGCAGCACCGCTCAGTGGTAACTCCTGGCTCTGTATTCAGAAATTACTCCTGGCAGGCTTGGTGGACCATATGGAATGCTGGGAAAATCACACCCGGGTTGGCTGTATGCAAAGCAAATGCCTACCTGCTGTGCTATCACTAAAGCCCCACTATATGTAATATATATATATATATATATATAATATCATTTAATGCACTGCATATGAGTGAAATCTCTCACCCTCTGACTCATTTCACTCAGCCTGATATTCTTCTTGTCTATGCACATATAAGCAAATTTCATGCCTTTATTTTTTGGGGGTGGGGGTGTCACACCCAATGGTGCTCAGGGTTTACTCCTAGCTGTTAGCTCAGATATTGCTCCTGGCAGGCTTGGGAGACCATATGGGATACCAAGATTCAAACCAACATCTATCCTGAATTGGCTGCATGCAAGACAAATGCTCTATCACTGTGCTATCTCTCCAGTCTAAATAACTTTATTTTTTCTAACAGCTGCATGGTACTCATATAATACATGTATAGATGTACTATAATTGTTTTATTCTTTTATCTATTCTCAGACACTTGTTTTTTTTCAGATTTTAGCTATTGTGAATTCACTGATAGCTTTTACATTTATACCTTGAAAATACTTACATTATTAAAATTATTAAATTTAACAAAACTTTTATTAAAAATTAAATATATATAATATATGGGTGCTAGAGCAATATTATAGCAGTTAGGGCTCTTACCTTGAATATAACAGATCGACTTCAATCCCAAGCCCACCAGGGTAACACCCGCAGTGCTCAGGGATTACTCCTGACTCTATGCTAAGAAATCGCTCCTGATAGGCTTGGGGGACCATATGGGATGCCAGAATTTGAACCATCATCCTTCTGCATGCAAGCAAATGCCCTACCTCCATGCCATTTCTCTGGCCTTTGTCCAAATATTTTTAAAAAAGAAACCAAAATATAATATATGGGTTGACTTTAGTGGCTTTAACGGTTATGTGTGAAACCACCCTCTAAAAGAATAGAAAACTTCTAACTATGGTTTTTCTTTAACACACACATTCCTTCTTCATTTTCAGGCAATTTTAAATCATTAGCTAAATGACATTACCTATATAGAAAGAAATTAAAATAGTAGAATCTTCAGAGATCTCAGTAGATTAACTAGAACATCCTCACTGCAATAGAAATTTAGTCGCTATTTGCTTCAAATGCTCAAGAGTTATCAAACTTAAAAGATAATTTATCAAATTCTGATTGAAAAAAGACAAGTGTTCTAATGTTTTTCTTTACTTTATTGTAATAATAATTTGCCATTGATATTCCCTCTAGGAAATGTGTGGATAAAAAACTTAATTTGTTTATATAGGCTAAAATTATGCTGTCATAAAGAGTGAGAAAATAGCTGTTTTTTAACAAAAATGTTATGCCCCGAAGACAGAATTTTGAAACTCCAAATTTGGAAATATTTTTATTTCTTTGGGAATTTGATTGTTAAACAAAGTATGTTATCTATCAAAATCTCAAAACTGCACATTTGCTAATCTACTTCAAAATGTTCCAAAGAAACAATTTTGGTAGGATTTAACTCTGTTATAAATGTTTAAGAAGGATCCCTGCTGGGTATTAGGAGCCCTACAGATATATTGTGCCTTTTCTGCTTTCCTGTGGCCTGAGAATTTGATTTCTTCTGCATTCTTCCCTGAGGGCTTACTTTCTTCATAGGTGAGTTGCCCCGCCCACAGACAGTTGAACTAGATAATTTCTGATGGGTTTCAGAAGCGCAGCCACCACGCTTCGCTTCCTGGCAGTGCATCTTGTAGCCAATGAATAACACCATAACACGTAGAAAAATCCACAATACAAGTGTGACAATAGAGAAACCTTGTAGACAAACACCACCACAGAGAATGAAGATGATAGCTCTGATGATTCAAAAAAATATCAACCATCTGATTAATCTCTCAGATAAGGAGTTTAGAATAGACATATGGAGGATCCTCATGGAAATCAAATAAATCATAGCTCAAACTGAACAGAACACAAAGATAGAAAACAGAAAACTTCAAACTGAAATAACAGATCTGAAAAACATGGTAGCTGAAGTGAAAACTTCAATGGAAAGCCTCCCCAACAGGGTAACAGCAGCGGAGGACAGAAACAGTGAACTGGAAGATGAAATGCAGAAAAATTTCATACAGCAGAAGAGATTGGAAAAGAATATTACAGAAAATGATCAGACAATGGGAAAAATACTCAAAGATTTTGAACAGATGAAAATAGAAGTCTTTGATAAACTCAACAGAAACAACATAAGAATCATTGGAGTCCCAGAGGCCCAGGAAGGGGATCCACAGGAAGAATCAATAGTCAAAGACAGCATCATAGAGAAACTCCCAGAGCTAAAGACTGCATGCAACCGAATTTTGCATGCCTGAAGAATATCAGCTAAAAGAGATTCAAAGAAAAACAAGATACATCCTAGTCACAATGGCAAATCCAACAGATAGAGATAGACTACTGAAAGCAGCAAGATCAAAAAGGCAAATTACATTCAAAGTAGCACCCATAAGATTTAAAGCAAACATGTCACAAGAAGCCCTCAAAAACAGATGACAGTGGTGGGATATTGTGACAAGACTGAATGAAATGGATGTTTCACCTAGAATACTGCACCTATAATACTCATGTTCAGGTTTAAAGGAAGGATACATAACTTCATGGATAAGTTACAGATGCAAAACCAACCTTAAAAGAAAAGCTGAAAGGTATACTTTAATACAAGACAGACCAACAGACACACCAAATTTATACACTAAGATGACATTAAATACCATGACAATCATCTCCCTCAATGTCAATGGACTAAATGCACTAGCTAGGAGACACAGAGTGGCAAAATGGATCAAAAAGATGAATCCAAACTTCTGCTGCCTACATGAAAAGCACCTGAATAATCAGAAAAAAACATAGATTCAAAATCAAAAGCTGGAGAAAAATTATCCAAGCAAACAACACCCTTAAAAAGGTGGAGTGCTCATATTAACATTAGATGACACAAACTTTAGATTCAGAAAAGTTGTAAGGGAGAAAGATAGACACTATGTACTGATCAAGGAATATATGCAACAGGAAGAAATCACACTACTAAACATATTGCATCCAATGAGAGACCAGCAAAATATCTAATACAATTATTGACCAATTTGAAATAGGATATCAATAATAACACAATAATTGTGGGAGACCTCAACACGGCCCATCAACACTGGATAGGTCAACCAGACTGAAACCCAACAAAAATATACTAGCTCTGAAAAGAGAAATGGAAGAGGCCTAGTAGATATATATATATAGGACACTCCATCCCCAGAAATCTGAATAAACATTCTTTTCCAATGTACATGGGTTATTCTTCAGGATAGACCATATGTTAGCACATGAAACATACCTCCATAAAATCAAGGGGATAGAAAAACTGCAGGCTACCTTCACTGATCACAAAGCTTTGTAGATGTAAACTACAAAGGGACACAGAAAAAAGACCTTTAATACCTGGAAATTAAATAGCCAAATACTGAACAACCAGTGGGTCTGAGATTAAATAAAAACTTTCCTGGAAACAAATGACAACAAAGACACAAACTATCAGAATATATGGGACACAGTAAAGGTGGTAACAAGGGGAAAATTTATAGCTTTGCAAACACACATCAGTAAGGAAGAAGGGGCATACCTCAATAACAATGATGCAGGTTATAAAATTAGAAAATGATCAACAAAAGGAAGCAAAAATAGATAAACAGAGGAAATAACAAAGCTTAGAACAGAAATCAATGAAAAAGAAAACCGAAAAATAAAAACCCAGAACTATCAGAAAAATCAACAAAAGCAGAAGTTAGTTCTTTGGAAAAAAAATAAACATTAAAAATAGAGCATTGGCAAAAATCACAAAGAGAGAGAGAAATTTGATAACCTGTATTAGAAATGAAAAGGGGACGATCACCACAGATATTGCAGAGATTCAAAGGATAATCAGAGACTACTTTGAGAAACTATGCCACGAAACATGAGAACCTAGAAGAAATGGATACATTCTTGGATGTTGAATAAGGAGGATGAAGAAAATCTAAACACCCCCATCACTATTGAGAAAATTAAAATGGCAATCAAATGTCTGCCCAAACATAAAAGCTCAGGCCCAGATGGATTCACTAATGAATTCTTTGAAACCTTTCAAGAGAAACTACTACCAATCTTTGCCAGGCTCTTTCATGAAGTTGTAAAAAAGGGAACACTTCCAAATAGTTTTTATGAAGCCAACATCACCTTGATAACAAAGCCAGACAGAGATTCTGCCAAAAAGAAAATTACAGATCAATATTCCAGATGAACACAGATGCAAAGATCCTCAACAAAATCTTGGCAAGTAGGATTCAATGCATCATTAAGAAGATCATCCACTATGATCAAGAAGGTTTCATCCCAGGAATGCAAGGATGGTTTAACATCTGTAAATCTATCAAAATAGTACACAACATCAACAACAAGAAAAATATAAACCACATGATTATACCAATAGATGAAGAGAAACCATTTGATAAGGTCTAAAATTCACTCTTGATAAAAACTCTCAGTAAGATAGGAATGAAAGGAGCCTTTCTCAATATAGTAAAAGTCATCTACCATAACCAATGGCAAATATCCTCAATGGAGAAAAAGGAAAAGCCTTCCCTCTAAATTCTGGCACAAGACAAGGCTGTCCTCTCTCATATATTACTGGAAGTACTTGCTATAGCGATTAGGCAAAATAAATATATCAAAGGCATCCAGATAGGAAAGGAAAAAGTCAAACTCTCACTCTTTGCAGATGATACGATACTATATTTAGAAAACCCTAACGACTTTATCAAAAAGCTTCTAGAAACAATAGATCCATATAGCAATGTGGCAGGCTACAAAATTAGCACATAAAAATCAATGGCCTTTTTATACACCAACAATGATAGGGAAGAAATGGACATTAAGAAAACAACCCCATTCACATTAGTGTCACACAAACTCAAATATCTTGGAGTCAACTTTACTAAAGACATGAAGAACCCATACAAAGAAAACTATAAAACCCTGCTTCAAGTAATAAGAGAGGACACGTGAACGTGGAAACACATACATTGCTCATGGATTGGCAGAATTAACATCATTAAAATGGCAATACTCCCAAAAGCATTGTACAGATTTAATGCGATCCCTCTAAAGATACCCATGACATTCTTCAAAGATTTGGATCTAACACTTCTGAAATTCATTTGAAACAATAAACACACACGAATTGCTAAAGTAATCCTTGGGAAAAAGAATATGGGAGGCATTATGTTCCCCAATTCTAAGCAGTATTACAAAGTAAAAGTTATCAAAACAGCCTGGTATTAGAATAAAGTCAAATACTCAGGTCAGTGGAATAGGGTTGAGTACTCAGAGAATTGTCTCCAGACATACAATCACTTAATTTTAGATAAAGGGGCAATAAATCCTAAATGAAGCAAGGAAAGTCTCTTCAACAAGTGGTTGGCACAACTGGTTAGCCACTTGCAGAAAAGCAAACTCAGACCCCCCCAGCTAACACCATGTACAATCCAAATAGATTAAAGATCTTGATATCAGACCTGAGACCATAAGGTATATAGAACAATACGTAGGTAAAATATATAATATAATGGGGGAATTCAGGTACATTGGTAGCATTAAGAAAGGACAGAATGAATATTCAAGCCAGAGTCAAAGACAATGAAATTACGAGACCCAAATGCTAACAACCAAACTTAAAACTGTGCAAAAGATGTCAGGCTAGACAGTAATGGTGACATGAGATAAACTCTGGGAAAATTGGTGGAAGGAGGTTGACACTGGTTGTGGGCTTGTGCTAAAATGCTGTATATATAAAACTCATCTTGCAAAAAATTATAAATTACAATGCTTTAAATTGAAAAAAGATTTAGCTCTGATATTCAGGTATGAAAATAAATTAAAATTTGGAACTTGACTTTATGTTACTGCATCACAAAACATTAAGACTAAAAAAGAATAAATGAAAATCAAATCCTTACTCTCCCTAAAAGTACGAGAGTAGAAAGGTGTTTTGTACTATAAAATATTTAAAGCATTGTTTATTTAATTGTTATTCCTGTAAATACTTTTCACATAACTCTCACAGTATAACCATATGAATGCTGTTATAAAAATGGGAAAAAACATATAAAACACACAAATTATATTTATGACAGACGATTTAAATACTTAGAAAGAATAGATTATGACTATAAACTGGAAAATCTTAGACTGGTACACAAAGTCCTCTGTGATCTTTTTATTACATGAGATACTTATGCACCCATTAGACTTCAGTTATTCAAAACACTAATTGTTGCTGAATTCAGACTTTCTTTTTCCTTGCAGTTAGAAATGTCTGTTTTCTTATTCAATTAAATATTTACTCATTTTTAGGGTAAATCTTGGAGCTAGGAAGTTTTTGTGGTTTTCTTAGTCTGGAATACAATGCCTTTCACTATTTTTCACCATGCACTAAAATGAACAATATTTAGGTTCTAGATTATGATCTTGATATCTAATGAAAGCAAGCAAGACTTTGCATGTTTTATTGTCATATGCCCATCTTAATAGTGTATTATGTTTGAATCTTGACACATGTTGAACAATTCTTTATAGGATGACTGTGGATATGTCTATATCCTCAATATTTATGCTTTACACACTCACGCTCATTAATAAAGAAAGTATAAGACTGAGTTTATGATAATGTGTGTGGGAAGAAGGCAGGTTGAAAGGGCACTTTGGTGTGTGTTGGATGTTGTATGCATAGGTGGTGGGAATGCCCCTGGTTCAATGTCACTAAGTACCTGAAATATTACTGTGAAATATTTGTAATTCACTTTGACCACAATAAAAATTAAAAAGAAACCCTATAGTGAAGCATATTGCAAGTCATTGTCCCTCAAAACAAAACAAAGTAAAAGAATATTAATGTTAAAATAATACGAAGTGGTGTGCATTCTACGTTGAATAACATAGAATGTTATATGTTATTTAAATTTGCAGATTTTATTTTACTTTTTGGACCACACCCAGTGATGCTCAGGGGTTACTCCTAGCTATGTGCTCCAAAATCGCTCAAGGCTTGGGAGACCATATGAGACGGCAGGGGATCGCACTGCAATCCACCCTAGGCTAGACTAGCATGCATAAGGCAGATGCCCTATCGCTTGTGCCATTGCTCCAGCTCCTAAATTTGCAGAAATGTTTTTACGACAGAGTATTCATATGAATCATGATATACAATAGTTACCTGTTTTACAGTCTGAAAAATTTTATCTAATGATTAGCAGGTCTTTGCATAATTAGATAATCAGTGAGCATACAAGTTACAAGCTTGCAAGCTGTGTCTTCAATCAGAAGTCCTTTATCCTGTCACAGATTTGGACTCTTTTTCCAAAATGAGGGAAATAGTAGATTTCTTGTCAAGTTGATGCGTTAGGTGAAGTGAGTCAGGAAAATTAGTTAGAATAAATGTGCACATAGTTCACATTTATTCAATATTAGATTTAACACTATTATTACTAGATGTTTGGTTTTCAACATTTTAAATAATGCTGAAAAATAAATTTTTATCTTCTTCATAAGAGCATTCTTTATTGTTATTGTTGTTTTGATCATGCCCAGAAGTACTGATGATTCATTCCCAGGTCTAAACTCAGAAATCAGTCCTCATGTAGTTCAGGAGACCAAATGAAAAGCCAGAGATTGAAACCATGCAACCTGAACCCATGTTGGATGCATGCAAGAAAAGTGAAGTACTGCTGTGGTATATTTCCAGTAAAGAGTATTTATTTTGTTGCCTTTTTTTTAAATCATTACTTTATTTATATACCATCATTTACAAATTTGTCCATAATAGTTGTTTCTGGCATTTAATGTTCCACCACTAATATGACTTTCCCTCCACCATTGTCCAGTTTTCTTTAATAATATCTAACCTGTCTCCTTGGTAGGCACAAAATAATTTACTTTAATTGCTTCTTACAACAAAATGGTAATAGAATTATTGAAAAAAATCAGTAAAAGAAAGTTTGTGAAAATTGTTTATTGCTAGTTGATCATTCTATTATTAATGGCTCTGATTTTTGAATTTTGGCTACTTCTATATTATTTTCACATAATTTGGTGTGTTCTTATAAGGTATTGAGAAATTTGGAGATGTTTTTGGCTGCACGTTAGGCTCATGCTCCAGGAATATAAGGATCTGTCGATCTGAGCTGAAGAGTTTACATGGTGGTAGCTATGAGATGTAGGGATGGCTTCTGGAGCTTTTAAAAGTACAGAGTGCCTGTCCCCTCTCAAAAACCAAGACTTTTCAGCCTCAATACTTGCATACAGAGGTTTTTTGTCGGTTTGGTATATATGTAGAGATTAGTCATGAAACAGTGTGTGGGGTGGTTGGGATGCAGCTGCCAGGGCATCTGCAGGATGGGGACTTGGCCCACTTTCTCCTGAAGGTGCTCCAGAGTTTTCAACTGCAAGACAAGTATACTGATAAATATTGAGGGGTTGGCTTTCATTACTTTAGAGAATACAATGAGTCTATGTTACTGGCCTATAAGTTGACATGGTGATGGCTACGGGATGTTGCTGTTAGTTTGTTTGGTTTGAGTTTTGGGCCACACAGAGGCACTCATAGGTTACTCCTAGTTCTTTGCTCAGAAAATTCTCCTGGTACTCTCTGGCAGCATATATTCCCATATATGCTAGATATTTTCCCTTATATTCCCATATGCTAGAGATCAAATCTTGTCTCCATGTGCAAGGCAAATGCCTCATCCCCTGTGCTATTGCTCTGGCCCCAGGGATGTTGGATTTAAAGAGGATTGCATGTTTAAGGATAGTATAATTAATCACATATAAGAACAAAGTGATAAATAAAACTTTGTGGTAAGAGACTGACAAAAGATTGCGTAAGAGATAGATAAGACAAGGAAAGAAAGAATACAAGTAGGAAAAAATGGAGTAAGACACTAAAAGAAAAGAAACAGAAAGAGTAGCCCAGAGCGGTGGTCGGCAACCTGCGGCTCGCGAGCCACATGTGGCTCTTTACACTTTTCATTTGGCTCTTCTGGGGCCGGCATGGTGGTGCTAAAGGTAAGGTGCCTGCTTTGCCTGCGTTAGTCTAGGACGGACCTAGGTTCGATCCCCCAGCGTCCCATATGGTCCCCCAAGCAAGGCACAAATTCTGAGCTCATAGCGTAACCCCTGAGCGTCACCGGGTGTGGCCCAAAAACCAAAAA
>PVKC010015068.1:0-21733 GCA_004027635.1 Crocidura indochinensis | reverse complement strand
ATACTTCAGGGGTGGAGAAACCCTGTACCTCTTAGGCCAAGGGTATTCCCTCTATAATATTCCCAATAGTTACTGTGCCTATGCAGGGAGGGAAAAAAAGCACAAAATAATCATTTTTCCACATAAAAATTTATTGATTGATTGACTTTTATTGATGTCTTTATTTTGGTGTAGATATTGATGTTGATGTCTCCAATTTTATTTTATTTTTATTTTATTTTACTTTATTTTATCTTTTTCTTCTTTTTGTACTCCAGCATGGTTTGATTTCAGAACCGAGACTATTGTGTGTGGTGCTTGTCTTTATAGCTGTAGTGCTCACTGGATATTTAATTTGATATTTCTTTCTGTATTGATGTGGTGTTTCAATTAACTTTTTCATGTCCTCATTCAAACTGAGGTTGAAAGCATCTAGAAGGACTCCGCCATTTTCAGCGTATTTGATTTATTTTATTATTTTTACTCCATTTTATTGCTTTTCTTTTCCTCAAACAAAACCACATAACTTGGGAGCCGGGAGGTGGCGCAGGAGGTAAGGTGCCTGCTGCCTTGCCTGCGCTAGCCTAGGACCGACCACAGTTTGATCCCCCGGTTCCCATATGGTCCTCCGTGCCAGCCAGGAGCGATTTCTGAGCGAATAGCCAGGAGTAACCCTTGAGCGTCACTGGGTGTGTCCCAAAAACAAAAACAAAAAAAAAAAACACCACATAACTCGAATTATCGAGTTCCACCTCTCAAATAGGGGCGGGGGGGGGGGGACAAAGGAGGGTGTCAGCACCAAACAGATATATGATCACTAATAGTAAGCTAGACAAAGAGGGGACCACCTACTCTAGCAGCCCTGGGGGTGATTGTGGGGAATATGGTTGCAGGAAGGAACGGGCATGGGGGAGGACAAATTTGGTGATGGGTATTTCCCTGATTAAATGTTAATATGTACCAAAAATACTACTGTGAAAGATATGTAAGCCAATATGATCAAAATAAAAATTTAAAAAACTGGGGGCCGGGCGGTGGCGCTGTAGGTAAGGTGCCTGCGCTAACCTAGGACGGACCGCGGTTCGATCCCCTGGTTCCCCATATGGTCCCCCGTGCCTGCCAGGAGCGACTTCTGAGTGAATAGCCAGGAGTAACCCCTGAGTGTAGCCAGGTGTGGCCCAAAAACCAAAAAAAAAAAAAATAAATAAAATAAAATAAAAAAACTAAAAATTAAAGCAAAAAATAATAAATGGAAGCAAATAGCTCAAAAATATAAGTTAGGTTGAGATTAATCAGATTAAACAAATTAATTTAGTTTAAAAGATAAAATGGATAAAACTTTGTCTTTGGGGCCTGGGAGATAGCATGGAGGTAAGGCGTTTGCCTTTCATGCAAAAGGTCATCGGTTCGAATCCTGGTGCCCCATATGGTCCCCCGTGCCTGCCAGGAGCAATTTCTGAGCATGGAGCCAGGAGTAACCCCTGAGCACTGCCGGGTTTGACCCCCCCAACAAAACAAAACAAAACAAAACAAATCTTTGTCTTACATATAAAAGGTGTAAGACTAATAATAAACATAATCAGAAATTAAAGAAGAGAAATTATAATATATACTACAGAAATAGATAGGATTATGTAGTTACTATAAAGATCTATATGTTAAGCAAATACAATAACCTTTATGAATGAATACATTTTTAGATAAATAAAACCTATCAAAGTTGAAAAGAAAAAATAAAAGAAAAATCAAGTAGACTGGTCACAGTACGTAGACTGAAAGAAATCAAAATTCTCTCTCCCAGCCCCTGATGTGAACACACAATTGAGAGTAACCTCTGAGTAATAACACTGTGACTCAAAACCAGAAGAAAAATAGGAAAAGCTTCCTTCTAGTAATTAAAAGTTCTGAACCAAATGACTTGACTAGTGAATTTTACCAACCCTTAAACTTATTTCCCACAGCTTCCTCAAATAAATAAATAAATAAATAAACGAAGAAGGAAATTTCTCTATATATTATGAGTCATTATGCTAATCCTGAAACAGTACACCACCCCAAGATTAAATGACAGTCCAACATTTCTGATGAATACATTAGCTTTCAAAAATTCTCAACAAAATACTAGTAAGTCAAGTTTAACAATGCATACATAAGATTATATATCTTGGGGGCCGGGCGGTGGCGCTGGAGGTAAGGTGCCTGCTGCCTTGCCTGCACTAGCCTAGGACGGACCACGGTTCGATCCCCCGGTTCCCGTATGGTCCCCCGTGCCTGCCAGGAGCGACTTCTGAGCACATAGCCAGGAGTAACCCCTGAGCGTCACTGGGTGTGGCCCCAAAAAAAAAAAACCAAAAAAAAAATTATATATCTTGACACAGCAGAGTTTTTTCTTGGCATGCAAAAGGAATGCAAAATAAAAAGAACAAAGACATTCGAGATAAGAGAAGTGGAAGAGAAATGAAATAGGAGAGGAATAAAATAAAATATTTTTGTTTGAAAACTTAAAAAAAAGAATGTTCAGAGTTTAAAAAGATAAAATGAGAGGGTATTTTTCCTGCATGAGATCAACCTAGGTTCTGTACCCAGCAACCAGATGAACTTAGAGTGCTTAGGCCCTGAACCCCACAGGATGTGGCCCCACAAAGGAGCATAAGATCTAGATTCTCTTAAGAGACTGTATATACATGCAAACAAGTGAGAAAAGGGTCATTAAAATAACAATATCTGGAGAAGTCTGGATAAATTGAGGTTTTAAACACAGTTAGGAAGACAGTATTAGGAGGGCAAATTAATGATATATTTATGGAAAGGAACATTAAACTGTAAAGATGTAGTAATTTAGATAATTCATTGAGATATCTAGTTCTTGCCAGTGATTTTTGTTTTGACATCATTATATTTCATTTATATAAGGTAGTGTTAACATACAATGGATTTATGTAGAAAGTTATCACGACACATTGCCACTAAGTTGCCACATTTCACCACTTTCTCCTTGTTACTTCAGTCTAAATTTCATCCCGTCTCCATCTCTCCACCTCACCACCTCACCTCACTGCTCCCCAGTGCTCAACAATCAGGTTATTTTTGGTTTCTTTTTTATGGGGGAGAGAGGAGTCTCATATCTGCAGTAATCAGTGGTTACTATTGACTCTGCTCAGAAATTACTTCTAGCAGATATGGGATACTGGGACTTAACCCAGGTCAGTGACTTGCAAGGCAAAAGCCCTACCTACTGTGCAGTGCTCTCCAGCTTGCAAACACAATTTTTTCTATGCAAATTGTATGCTATTAACTTTTGCTTATTACTTTTTTTATTTATTTTTATTTATTTACTTATTTTGGTGTTAGGCACACCCAGTGACTCTCAGGGATTAATTAGTCCAGGCTATGTGCTCAGAAATCACTCCTGGCTTTGGGGGACCACATGGGACGCTGGGTATTGAACCATGGTCTATCCTAGGTTAGTGCATGAAAGGCAAATGCCCTACAGCTTGCACCAACCCTCCTGCCCCATACTTACTCTACTTTTATTTTTTTACTTTACTTTTTTTTTTTTTACATATTTACTTTGGTTACAAAGTTGTTCAATATTGAGTTTCAGTCTTACAATGTACACCAGCCTTTACCCTTGAACATTTCCTGCTACCAATATTCCCAATTTCCCCGGGACAGACATTTTGCTTCTCAGTCTTCTCTCTCTCTTTCTCCCTCTCCATCTCTCTCTCCCTCCCTCTTTCACCCCCCACACTTTCTGTTTCTCACTTTCTCTTACTCCTGTCTACATATTTTTTTCTTTTAGACACTGTGGTTTTCACTGTTCTTAATGAGGGATATCATGCACATCAGTTTATTCTTGTTCAGCACCCAGTTCTTGTGCAGAGTGATCATTTCCTAATATCGTTGTCATAGTAGTCCCAATTATACTCTAGCGGCACAGCTCTATTATTTGTGGCAACCTTCCTACTATGGACTCATCTGCCTGGCCCTTATTTCTATGATCTAGATATTGTTACAATACTATCACTTGTTTCTTATATCCCACAAAACAGTGAGTTATTCTATATCTTTCCCTCTGCCTCATTTCACTTACCATAATAGTTTCATATCCATCCATGTATCAGCAAATTTTGTGACTTCATTTTTTCCTAGAAACTGCATAGTATTCCATTGTGTACATATACTACAATTTCTTTATCCACACCTCTGTTCTTTGACACTTGGGTTGTTTCCAGATTCTAGCTATAATAAATAGTATTGTGTTGAACGTGGGAGTACAGAGGATTTTTGCACTGTGTTTTTATATTCCTAAGGTTTATTCCTAGCAGTGATACTGCTGGATCACATGGAAGCTTAATTTCTAATTTTTTTGAGGAGTTTACACATTGTTTTTCAGAAAAGATAGACTGTAACACAACTATGATCCTGTTACTTAAATAAAAATGTATATATTCCAACAAATAAACATCAACAAAAATATAAATATAAAATATTTTATATATATGTAAAATATATATAAAATATATATATTCCAACAAATAAACAACAACAAAAAATATCATGGACTAGTTAGATTCCCAAAGAAATGAGAGTCCTTTTCTTCACTATCTTTGCCAGCACTGATTGTGCCAGAACTTGTTCTTTGTGATTTGTGCCAGTCTCTATGATATGAGATAATATTTCATTCTTGTTTTGACTTACATATTTGTTGTGATTAGTGATCTGGAGTATATTATCTGTATTTTTTTCTTTGAAGAAATATCTAGCCATTCCTTCTCCCCTTTTTTGATGGGGTTAAATTGTTTTCCCTGTTGAGGACTGCCAGTGCTTTGTATATCTTATCAGATGCATATATATCAGGTGAATATTTTTCCCATTTCAAGGTTAGTCCTTGTGTCTTTTTTTTTGGGGGGGGGCCACACCCAGTGACACTCAGGGGTTACTCCTGGCTATGTGCTCAGAAGCCGCCCCTGGCCTGGGGGACCATATGGGGCACGGGGGATCGAACTGCAGTCTGTCCAAGGCTAGCGCGGTAAGGCAGGCACCTTACCTTCAGCGCCACCGCCCGGCCCCAGTCCTTGTGTCTTGATGACCATTTTCTTTGAAATGTAGATCTCACTTTACTGCAGTCAAATTTGTTTATCTTTGCCTTCACTTGTTTGACCAGAGGTGTTTCTTTAGTGAAGATGCCTTTAGTTTTAATGTCTTGGTGTGTTCTGCCTACATTTTCCTTTATGTACGTTATGGTTTCAGTTGCGATAAATGATTAATTTATTGTACACTTGCACATCTGACTATATATTC
Organism: Crocidura indochinensis; assembly: GCA_004027635.1. Classification (NCBI taxonomy): domain Eukaryota; kingdom Metazoa; phylum Chordata; class Mammalia; order Eulipotyphla; family Soricidae; genus Crocidura; species Crocidura indochinensis. The sequence continues at coordinate 16,450 of PVKC010015068.1, read as the reverse complement.
AAGTCTATTCCACTGATCTGAGGGCATGTCTGTATTACAATACCAAGCTGTTTTATTAACTACTGCTTTATAATTCAGTTTAGTGCTGGGGAAAGTGATTCTTCCTATCTTCTTTTTCCCGATGATTACTTTATCTAATCATGAATGTTTATTTTTTCATATAAGTTTCTAAAATGTTTGAGCCACTTCATTGAAAAAAAATTCATGTTTATTCTTATAGGGATTGCACTACATAAGTACAATGCTTTAGGTAATATTGACATTTTAATAATATTAATTCTCCCAATCCATGAGCAGAGAAACTTTTCATTTTCTAGTGTCCTCTTTTATTTCATGAATAATTGATTTTTTAAATCTTCTTTGTAAACGTCTTTAGCACTTTAATTTGATTCCAAGGTACTAGATTTTATGTGACATGGATTTTTTGTTTTGTTTTTGGTTTTTGGGTCACAGTCAGCAGTGTTCAGGGGTTACTTCTGACTCTATGCTCAGAAATTGCTCCTGGCAGGCTTGGGGGACCATATGGGATGCTGGGATTCGAACCACCATCCTTCTGTATGCAAGGCAAATGCCTTACCTCCATGCTCTCTTCGGCCCAACAGGAATTTATTTTAAATATTTTTTCTTATCTTTCATTATTTGTATACAGAAAAGCCATGGATTTTCACATTTTAATTTTTGTAGCTGACTACTTTATCAAACAAGTCTATTATTTCTAGATGCTATTATTGTGGAATCTTCAGGATTTCCTAAATATAATATGTAATCTGCAAATAGCGAGAACATAAGAAGCTCTTTTTGGTGGAATCTTTAAGATATCTAAATATAATATCACGCATCTGCATAAAAAGAGAGCGACTTCTTTCTTTCTTATCTGGGAGACCTTGGTACCTTTTTTATTTTTTGTCTAATTGATATTGCAAGTGTTTCCAGTAGTATATTAAAAAGAAGTGAAAAAAGCAGAAATTTTTCTTGTGTCAGATATTAAAAGAAAGGCTTTTAATTTTTTCATATTGAGTAAAATGTTTGCAATGAGTTTGTGATAAATGGTTTGGATTATATTGGCAAAGTTCTTTTAATTCCTATTTTATTGAGAGTTTTTTTTTTATCATAAATGGGTATTGAACCCTGTCAAACACTTAATTGCATTCATTGATATCAACATATAAATTTTTCTTTTATTGATATAGTGAATTATATTTCTTGACTTGTATACACTAAATTGTCCTTGAATATCTGGAATGAATCCTACTTGGACATAAAATGTAACATTGTATTTTTGAATTTTTTGCTTGCTTGTTTTGTTTTTGGGCCACACCCATGACACTCAGGGGTTATTCCTGGATCTATGCTCAGAAATTGTTCCTGGTTGGGAAACCATATGGGACACCAGGATATAGAACCATGGACTGTCCTAGATCAGCCTAGAGAGATAGCATGGAGGTAGGGCGCTTTCCTTGCATGCATAAGGATGATGGTTCAAATCCTGGCATCTCATATGGTCCCCTAAGCCCACCTTTTCCACTCTCCCACCCTCCTCCTCTCTTTGAGTCTGGCATGCTATTTCTTTTATTCAGTACCATTAGAATGACAGTTGTCAATGTTATTTTTCTAATTACCACTCTTTGTCTGTGATGTCTTACCATTGTAATATTTGCAGTGGAATGGTGTTTTGTTTGTTTGTTTGGTTGGTTGGTTGGTTGGTTTTTGGGCCACACCTGGTGATGCTCAGGGGTTACTCCTGGCTATGCGCTCAGAAGTTGCTCCTGACTTGGGGGGATCATATTGGAAACTGGGAGATCGAACCCTGGTCCATCCTAGGCTAGCACAGGCAAGGCAGGCACCTTACCTCCAGCGCCACCGCCTGGCCCCTGGAATGGTGTTTTTATGTTTTGTGGTGGTTGTCCTTGAGGAGAAGAAATGTTTTGTCATGAAACTAAGCAAAGCAGCCATACTCTTCTCTCATTGAAGTAGCCGGAATGTAGAATGTCCATTTTGATTTGAAAAGCAACTCACTACGTCACAATAGTTACTGGTTTTTCGTCTTTAGGTCTTAAGACCACAATTTTCTAGGATGTAGGACCTTAGTTCAAAATGTAGACGAGGCCCAGGGTTCTGCATCAAAAGGATTCTCACAAGCAGAACAGCTCCTTGGCTTCATTGTTATTGCTAATCATATTATAGCCTGCTGGCTCATGTCCAGGACTGCCCATAAGGCCAAATCTTAGGGTCTTCCTGCCTCTGCAGCCCATCAGTGCTAATATCTTGATCCTATAAGCTTGCTGCATAGTTGGAACCACACCATAATATATATATATCTTCCAGCCCTGCTGCATGTCAGAGTACATTTACTGCCAAACTCCTGGCTCTGAGAACACTGCTGCCACTGTTGCTTAAGACCACCACTGCCCCCATGTTTCTCTCTGAAAATCTCTTTAGGAGCTAGATTTTCACTCTGGTGACAACCCACTGCTTTGTCTCCAAGAGTTTGCTGCCTTGCTGTTGAAATCAGGGGTTTGGGGGATTTTCCACTCAGGTTTACACAGGAGGAACAAGCTGTTCTTGGTGTCCCATATTCTGTACTGCTGCTGATGCAACTGTTATTGCTGCTGCTGTCTCTTCACAATTTTTATCACCTGTTAACAATCAGTTTTGTAATCCAAGGCCAAAGTTTTGTTATTGTTGTGTAAGTTGGTTCTCTTTTTTTTCTCTGTATTTCACAGATGAATAATATCATCTGCTATTTTTCTTTTTCCTCTTCACTCATTTTACTTACCATGGAACTTTCCAGTTCTTTCCATATTGCAGTGAACTGCATGATGTCATCTCAGAGCTGCTTAGTATTTGTTTTGTTTATAGTAATCAAAACTGTTATGTTTTTCTAAATTTATTCTCTAGACAAGGAAACAAGTTTTTTCCTAACAGGAAAAAGTGGGAACATTTGAGGTGATGAAACAGAGTTTGAAATGTTTTTGCAAAGTCTAAGAAAAAAAAGCAAATGTACTCACTTTACTGTACTCTGAAATTTCAAGTATCAAATTGTTACTATTCCAGTATTTTTGTCAATGCACCAAAGTTTTGTTTTTTCCCTTAAAATGCAAGGATTTTTCCACATTAAAGGTAGATTTTCAATAAACATAACATGCCCGCCAATTCAAGTTTATATTTATATTAGATTTAAATTTGCATTTAAAAATGTATGGTTCGTTAGGCAAAGCTATGATGTCTCTATTGTAGTAGGAGAAAAGCAAAGGAATGGGAAGGAATAAATATATAGAGAGTAAGCTTTATCTAATAATTCATTTTCTCCAGTTTAGAAGGTTTTAAATATATTTCTGCCAATATACTGAAAAAATATGCATTAGTTATTGTCCTATACCGTTAGAACTAAGCTATCCTTTCTTGTTCATTTAGCAAAGAAATATAAGCAAATACATGCAAAATATATGCAGAGAACATCATATAGACTTATGCATATGTGATAATCTTTTATAAATTGCGAGCCTTATTTAAATTTGATTTACCTTGATTTAAAATCTTAGACTTTGGAGCAATTAAATATGCATTGTTATTCATAAATGGCACACTTACTAACAAAAAAGAAACTAAATCTTAGAAGGGTAAATAGCAATTGCTAACATGACATCTAAATTCATGAAGTAGAGAAATGGAGAAATGATTGATGTTAAACTATAACTGTAAAAATATTAATATTATTAAGGCCTGAGAACTTAATTCAAATATTATGTAGGTGCGGTAAAGGGGAAAAAGATGTTCGAAGTATTCCAGAGTGTTATTTTAAAAATTGTGAATTCTGGTTGTCTAAAATTATTTTTAGATATGACAATGCAGTTGAAAGTACTTCACCATGTTAACTATATAATCAAACGTATTTAGTTTATTCATAGAAAGTGGTCATATCTGTTAACAATGCTAGGAATAATTACATATTGGAAACTATCAGTCTATGAGAGCTCACAAAGACCAGAATTTTCTAATGGAACTGCCTCCACTATATCTCCTTTAAGGAAACTGATTGATTCTACACCTGCATTTCATTCATGCCTCAGACTTTCTTGGTTGCATCACTTAGAAAACACCTTTGGGGGGCTGGAGAGATAGCACAACAGTATTTGCCTTGCAAGCAGCCAATCCAGGACCTAAGGTGGCTGGCTCGAATTCCGGTGTCCCATATGGTCCTACGTGCCTGCCTGGAGCTATTTCTGAGCAGATAGCCAGGAGTGACCCCTGAGCACTGCCAGGTGTGGCCAAAAAAATCTGTGAGGGGACAGGATTCTGTGGGGGGAGGAATTCCAATTAATACTTTCTCAAGTAAGTGCAGTGGTTTCTTTCTATGGGAGAGAAAGTATAATACTACGCATAACAGACTCAGAGTGAACTCACTTCATCCATGCAGAAGAAGGGAGAAGTCCCTCAGTATAAGAAGCTGATTGGCAGACAATTTAGATAATTTTAGAAAAGCATCCCACCATTTGACTATTGCATTCTTTCTGCAATCTTCTGATAGATGCTATTTGGTTTGTTTTGTTTTTCATATATATATGTATGTATATACATATGCATATATATATATATATATATATATATATATATATATATATATATATATAGTCACATCTGATTGCACTCAGAACTTAATGCTTGGTTTTGTACTCAGAAATAATTTCTGCAGTGCTCAGAGGATCACATGTAGTGTCAGGAATGATATCTGGACAGGCTGCATGTAAGGTACATATCTCACGTGAGTACTACCTCTTCAGCCACGTAGATATATTTTTCCTATATTTTCTTGGTGATTTTTAGAAGTGTTGCTGATGACTTAATATATAAAGAATATAAAGTAACAAGGGATAATAATAATGATGCTTGCAAAAGATAACATGGGATTTTCCAGAAGGGAGATAATTGAGGATATGCTGCAAAGTATACAGGGAATGAGTTATACATTCCAATTGGAAAAATGCATGACCCCCAAAATGATTGAGCATACCACTTGCCTCTGCAGATTTAATTTTATACGTTTTAATCTTACTTGAGGCTTTCTATGTAAATAAGAATTTTTTTTTCTAAGAACCTCAGCAGGTAGGGTGTTTGTCTTGGTAATATGGGTTCAATCTCCTCTAATCCGTAGAGCACCCCAGGAGTGATCTCTGAGTGCAGAGGGAGGACGAATCGCTGAACTCCAAAACAAAAAAACAATAATATTTTTTCTAGGGTGGTCTGAGGGGAGAGCTTTGGACTTATTGTTATGCACCCTCAAGTTTTTATCAGTCATTGTTCTCTCTAAAGTGGTTCCAGCTTTCTCTTGGAATGGTGATAGCACCAAAATAATTTTAATATTATATTTAAATACAATGGTTTGCAAGGTTTTCCTAATATAGCTGCTTTTTATTCTCTCACATTTACAAAGTTGTTCATGATTCACATGTAGTATACAACATCTTTTATTAGTGCACATTTCCCACCACCAATATCTCAATTCCTTCCATTCTGTTCTCTCCCTGGCCTCTGTGTCACACATTTTTCTCTTTTCTCTCCTTTTAATCTCTCTCATTCTTTCTTTTTTATTTTTAATTTTAGACATTGTGGTTTGAAACATTGTTATTGAAGGATCTCATGTATAATACGTTATCTCCTTTCAGCACCCAGTTCTTGTCCAGAGTTATCAGTTTCAACAATATTGTTGAATGTTATTTGCCCTGACTGCACTCACTACACTATTTGCAGTAAGCTTCCTACTATGGACTGGTCTTCCTGATCCACATCTCTATTCTCTCTGTATATTATTACCATACTTACTTTTGATTTATATCCCACAAAATGAGTGCAATCATTTTATGTCTATACCTACCCCTTAGATTCATTTTACTCAGTTTATTAATCTCCATATCCATCCATGTATAAGCAAATTTCATGGCCTTATTTTTCCTAAGAGATGCATCATATTTCTTTGTGTAGATGTACCACTGTTTCTTTATCTACTCATCTACTTTGAGGCACTTGGATTGTTTCCAGAATGTGACTATCATGAATAGTACTATAATGAACATAGGGATGCAAAGGGCTTCTCTGCATACTATTTTGGGGTTCATAGGTTTTATTCCTAGGAATTGTATTACCCATCACATGGAAACTCAATTTCTAGTTTTGTAGAGGAATATCTATATTGCTTTCCTAAAAGACTGTACAAGTGGAAATTCCTACCATCAGTGAATGAGTCTCTTCCACCCTGCATCCATACTAGCACTATTTCTTCTATTATTCTTTTTGACGGGCAGCACCAGTGTCTTATCAGTAACACTTTTTATGTTCTCAAGTGGGTCTGGACTTAATTCTTTTGTGGACTACATTAGGGCTAATAAAAAAAAGAGTAACTTCTTTGAATCACATCTTGGTTTTATTACTTCCCAAGCACTCTTTGCTAGCTTATGCTTTCTCTCTGTATGTTTCAGATGGTCAACAGTAATGTTTAATTTTATTCTTAATTCCAAATTTTTCAAGTTAAGAAGTTTCTTCATGACCAATGAAATAAGGCATAAGACAGCCCTGTAGAGGAAATATATATTTCACATAATATGTAAGGTTATATGTTAATATCCAAGATTTTAAAATTTTGACCATAGTATTTTCATATTAGCTTTAATTTTTGTCCTATATATCATGTCCTAATAGTCCTTAATGATTTAATTATGTTTATTTTCATATAATTTGTTTGATATTTTTAAAAAGCAAAATATTATAAGTGACATAATGAATTTTTTCACCCAAGGGGAAGGACTTCTTGACCACACACAGATAAATAGATTGGAAGAGTACTTATTTTTTTTTTACATTAATCTTGGTGTGATCTCAATATGAATTTTTTGTATGGAAGTAAAATTCTCACCATGAAGTCCAGATCAAAAGGCAGCTAGAAACTAAGTGATAATTAAGCAGCATAAGTGAATTTCCAAAATGTTTGTCTACAAAACGTGAGTCTCTTAGAATAGCTTCCTGGCCACACAGTTTTGATGTCTGATCCAGGAAGCAAAAGTTAAGTTAATGTGTTCTGGTAAGGCTACAGGAAAGAAATACATATTTGCATTGTCCCTGAAAACCTTGTTTTCTCTATCATATTCATAATTAAGATGTTAAATTTTTTGACCTGATAAATTACAGGAACATTGGCAGTTTATAATAATACTATTGTCGCTTTTAAGACAGATATGCCTTCATCTATGAAACTTACCTAGATTAAGTCCTTTCACCAATAGAGATAAACTCATAGGAAACCAAAAATCATTTCAACAACTTAGTTATATACCTCTTGAACATAGTTTTTCTATTGTTCACTAGAGCATTCCAGGAAATAGTAGTAGCCTTTGGTGTAATTGGGGACAGTGCTTTTTGTTTGTTTCCCTAAAGAGGGTATATTTTTGAGGAGGGGTGATGCTGCGTAACCCTCTTTTTGAAAAGTAGTTAGCAGGTCAGATTATGTTTATAAACCACTATTGACACTATTGGAACTTATTCTATTGGAACTATTCTAGTCTCATCATGTATCTCATCTTGATGGAAATAATATTAGTCTCTTATAATTATTTTCACAAAGTCATTTTTTGCTAGTTCTTCAAAATCACTTCACAAATCTTAGCAAATTACTTCAACAGTAATTGTGTACATGAAGGCCGGAGAGATAGCATGGATGTAGGACACTTGCCTTGCATGCATAATAATGGTGGTTCAAATCCTGGCATCTCATATGATCCCCTGAGCCTCGTAGGAGCGATTTCTGAATGTAGAGCTAGGAGTAACTCCGGAGCGCTGCTAGATGTGAACCCCCCAAAAATAATCAATTGTGCAAATTAGATGCTCATCATTAATAGTTACCAATGACTTCCCTCAAATCTGCCAGAAAATAGTGACTGTAATATTCCTCTCAGCTCACACACATAGATCACATAGTAGTGTTGAAGCCTCATAATCAATGACAACATAAGCAGCATTATCAGAAGAAAATGCAACCCTCCCCTAAGTAAAAGTTAAAATATAAAGAGTCTACTTAAAATAAATGAGGTAATAGGGAAAGAGTTTGTCTGTGAGAAAGATTATTGACACTTCTCCATTCCAGACAGTTGCAAGACACATAAAACTCTGAAAATTTCCCAGAAGAATTAAGGCTGGCAACAAAACAGAAAGTAAAATTATCCAGTGAACTCTTAAATATTTCATGACACTCAAAGTACAAATGATAACATTTTGCACTTAGAAATTTAGATAGGAAGGTGATGATTTTTTAAAATTTTATTTTATTGAAACCATTGTTATTTAAAAAGTCCTTTATAGTTGGATTTCAACTGTATATAGATATAAAATGAAACAGGGCCACTCCCTCCACTAATGTTTCCAAAGTGCATTCCATATTACCACACTTTGCTTTCTGGTCTGCAAGTATAACAGAACCAGCTTAAGTTTAGATTGTTATAATTTGGCAGTTAGATGTAAACAAACAAACAAAAGAAAAATAAAGGGACTGGAGCAGAGGTACAGACAGTAGGGTGCTTGCCTTGCACACACTAACCTAGCACTGACCACGGTTTGATTCCTCAGGGTCCCATATAGTTCCATAAGCCAGGAGCGATTTCTGAGTGCATTGCCAGGCATATCCGCCACGCATCATTGAGTGTGGCCCCCAAGTCAAACAGCAACAACAATAACAAATTACAAAATCATATTTAATGAATGAGCACTGTATAAAGAGTAAAGGCATGCAGTCGCCTATTCCAATGATATCTGTGTACTAAAATATTAGATCATATTAGCAGGCATAATGAAATGGAAAATGAATCAATTATAATATATGTCAAAATATCATGATGAGCACTACATTTGAGTCTAATATATTATAGCACTTTAATGTGGAACTAGGGCATCCAACATTTATATTGTTTATATACATAATGTATAAAAGAAACACTGTGAACAAAATATTGACTATGACAAATGTTTAATGTTTATAAATGTGGCTCACACTGATTTTATGCTACAGGACTCCTCACTCTCCACATGACCAGGACAATAAAGATTGTGTATATTAGCATAGCAGACTAAGCATAACAAAGAACTTTAAAAAAAGTGTAAAGTGTAAAATTACAGACACACTAACAACAATAACTAGCACTCACCTATCTTTAAAGTCTCACATGAAAACTGAGATTTTACTGTTACTGTCATACTTTAGAATTCAGATATCTTTTATTTTTTACTTTTTTTATAATAGTAAATTATTTGTTTTTGTTTTTGTTGTTGTTTTAGGCCACACTCAGTGATGCTCAGGGGTTACTCCTGGCTATGTGCTCAGAAATCACACCTGGCTTGGGGGATGCCAGGGAATAAAACCATGGTCTGCCCTAGGTTAGCATGTGCAAGGAAAATGCCCTACCAATTGCGCCACTGCTCCGGCCCCAACATTTACTCTTTCTTTTTTATATAAAAAAATCTTTATTTAAGCACCATAATTATATTCATAATTTTAGTTGGGTTTCAGTCATAAACAGAACACCCTCCCATCACCAGTGCAGCATTCCCACCACCAATAACCCTGATCTCCCTTCTTCCCCTCCCCAGCTTGTATTTGTTACAGGCATTCTACTTCTCTCATTCATTAACATTGCCATGATAGTTAATAATGTAGTTATTTCCCTACCAGCATTCACCACACTTTGTGGTGGGCTGTATATTTTGAGCCAGTCCTTCTGGCCCTTAACTGTATTGTCTCTGGAATTATTACAATAATGTCTATACTTCTATACTTTTTTTTTTCCTTTGGGGCACACCCAGTGTTGCACAGGGGTTACTCCTGGCTATGCACTCAGAAATCGCTCCTGGCTTGGGGATCTTTTGGGATGGTACATATGGAATGGTGGGAGAGTCGAACCATGGTCCATCCTAGGCTAGCCTGCAAGCAAGGCGTATGCCTTGGGGCTTGCACCACCACTCCGCTATTTTTTTAAACTCTTTTTGATTTTGCTGCTTTAAGTATTCTATCTCTATCTGTGGGATTCGTCATTGTGACTAGGATGTGTCTTGGGGTGTTTTTTGGGGTGGTCTCTTTAAGCTGGTACACTTAGGGCATGCAGGTTTGATTGCATTCAGTCTTTAGCTCTGAGAGTTTCTCTGTGATGATGTCTTTTGACTTTGGTTCCTCCTGGGGATCTTCTTCCTGGGCTTCTGGGACTTCATTGATTCTTATGTTGTTTCTGTTGAGTTTATCAAAGACTTCGATTTCCCTCTGTTTACATTATTTGTTTTCCATTGTCTGATCATTTGCCTTAAGGTTCTTTTCCAAACTCTTCTGAGTTGCTCTACATCTCAACTTCCAGTTCACTGTTCCTGTCCTTTGCTGCTTTTACCATGTTGTAGAGGCTTTCCATTGAGTTTTTCCTTTCAACTGTCATGTTTTTCTTACCTGTTATTTCAGTTTGGAGTATTCTGATTTCTACCTTTGTGCTCTTTTCAGCTTTGTCTATGCATTCTTTGATTCCTATGAGGATTATCCATATTTCTATTCTAAGCTCCTTATCTGAGAGATTAATCAGATGGTTGGTATTTTTTGGGTCATCTTCATTCTCTGTGCATGTTATTTGCCTACAAGGTTTCCCCATTGTCATGCTTGTAGTTTGATTTTTTTCTACATGTTATGGTGGGATTCACTAGTTAAAAAAAAAAAAAAGTGTGTGGCTTCAAAGCTTCGCTTCAAGGCTGCACTCTACTGGAGCCTCTAAGAGTCAATTTTCTCTGGGTCTCCCTCGGCCTTCTCTGGAGAAATTCAGAAGACAGAAGAGAAGAGAAAAAGATGAAGGCAGCAGAGCCTTTCAGTCTCCCTGTTGCTCAACTTTTACTCTTCTTTAGCTCTTTATAAATACTCAATAAGTACCTAGTTGAATTCTAATCTGTCGCTAACCTTGACCTGTAAGTTTAGAACTTTTTCTGAGAAAAAAACACTTATATCTTGTTAGGGTTTTCAAATTTCTCACTTCAAACAGAGTGTAGGATTTTTCCCTGTAGAATTTCACCACTAATTTGCTACTGTCAAATTACCACTAATATTTAATGATTATAATGTGCATATTTTAGTTTTTTCACAAAACAGTTATATTGATTTTTATTTTAAATGTTTTTGAAATTTGGAGAAGAGTGTCTGTTTTGATATTTTGAATTTGTTATTTGTAAATAATTGTAAAAGATCATTTCTAAAACTATTTCTGTAGAAAAACGAGTTCTAAAAAATGAAAAGGTATGGACTAGTTATTTCAAATTTAGCCACAATTTGTCATATGTTCAATTTTAAGAAATTTCTTATATATTTTATTACCATTATAATCATTTTTAGATGGAGTAATTCACCTGTAAGGGGGAGGAAATAATCACAGAAACAGTAGAAGAAATCATGCATTTTATGGTTCTAGGAATATCTCTTGATTTCTATTGATTTAAAATTTGCTAAAAATGAAGTCCAGTCATATTGACTTCATTTGTGATCCTGCAGAAATATATTACTTGTGGTATAAGCTTCTGCTTAGGCAAAAGTGAAAGTTGCTCAATTGGATGACCTTGGAAACATGATCAGCTTTAGAAACTCTATTATAAGATTATAACAAATCAATGAGGTGACTTCTAAAGTTAGTAGCAGAGCTTCTTAAATGGACCCCTGTGAGTCCTAGAATAGTAAAAGGAAGATAAAAATGTATCACATAAATCAGGGGTCATGGTAGGTGACTCTGTAATACAGGGTAGGCCAGAGAAAACAAACAAGGTCAGATGTATACTGTGGTCAAAAAAAGGGTGAGAAATCCTGATATAAAAAAATGGATAATCCAAAATAATAGCACAGTAGAACAATTTATGTTGTCTTTCAAAAAGAGAAATTCATTCCTTACCTTACTCACCCTAACCGGTTAGCAGTTTCTCAAATGCCAAAGGTGGCTGTCCACCTTGGATTATTCTTTTCATACAAAACAATGACAGAGTCAGCTGGGGTCACTTCATTGCAATCTTTGCTTGAGAAATTTTCCTGTTCATGGAACCTGAACCAAGACCTGAGTGATGTACTTTATTATGTTCCATGCTTTTAAAAATTAATTTATTGTTGTTGGTTTTACCAGGCATATTTATTAATAAATAGGGAAATTCACATGCTTTTAAAATATGTTTTACTCTATTCTACTGAAGGTTCTAAAATTTTAATGGATCGCACTCAACCCCATCATTAGTTCTCTCTCTACCATAAACATTAATACTCATTTTATGAATTTGTCAGTGCTTGCATAACATAGATTTGCAAACTCTACTTATTCATCCAGTGTATACTGGAGAACTCAACACAACCTCCCCCACTTTTCTATTTTAATATTATTTTACCTTATCTTTCTCCTTCTGTTTGCACTCCGGCATGATCTGAATTCAGAACTGAGACTAATGTGTAGTGCTTCTCTTAATTGCTGCAGGGATTACTGGATATCAAATTTGACATTTATTTTTGTATTGTTATGGTGTTTCAATTACCTTTTTCATCTCCTCTCTCAAACTGAGGCAGGTAGCCACTAGAAGGACTCCACCCATTCTCAGCATATTTTTAATTAATTAATTAATTATTTTATTTTTTATAATTTTTATTTTTATTTTTTAATTTAATTTAATTTTACTTTTTATTTTCATTTTGCTTAATCTTTACCCCATTCTATTGCCTTTCTCTTCCTCAAACAAAACCACATAACTCGAATTATCTAGGTTAGACCCTCAAATAGAGGGAGAAACAAGGGAGGGCAAAAGGACCAAATAGATGTATGATCACTGATAGTAAGCTGGACAAAGAGGGGACCATGTACTCTAGCAGCCTGGGGCGGGTGGATTGTGGGGGATATGGGTTGCAGAACAGGAATGGGGAAGGGGGGAGGACAAGTTTGGTGGTGGGTATTCCCATGATTCAATGTTAATATGTACCTAAAATACTAATGTGAAAGATATGTAAGCCACTATGATCAAAATAAAAAATTATAAAAAAATAAAGAAATCACTAGCACATGTCATTATATAAGACATCCCATCAATTAACATTTTTGGGAAATGAAATAAATTTTAAAATGTCAAAAAAAAGATATAATTTTAGAGGCACACTATGTATGTGTTTACTGACACATCCACATGTACCCTTTTATCAGCGCATTAATATCTTCTAATTGTTTTAAATTATTTTCAGAATTAGTAAAATACATATAGGGTATGAAAAGTGATATCAAATGTGTTGTATTTCATTTTTTCTCACTTAACTAACTTGTGATGTTATTATGTATAGAATTTTGTCTTTTTATGGTGATATTTTCTTTTTTGTTTTGTTTTGTTTTGATTTGTTTTGTTTTGTGGCTATTTTGGCACATTCAGGCCTTACTAATGGGGATGATTTCTTTTTTTTTTGGAACTTTTTTCTCTTTTTTTTATTGAAACATTTTGATTACATATATGATTGTGATTAGATTTTCGGTCATGTAAAGAACACCCCCTTCACCAGTGCAACATTTCCACCACCAATGTCCCGAGTCTCCCTCCTTCCCACCCCCCCACCTGTACACTAGACAGGCTTTCCAGTTCCCTCATTCATTCAAATGCTTATGGTAGTTCTCTGTGTAGTTATTTCTATATCTGCACTCACCACTCTTTGTGGTGAGCTTCATGAAGTGAGCTGGAAGTTCCAGCTCTCCTCTCATTGTCTCTGTTGATTGTTGCTAAAATGACTTTTATTTTCTTTAAAATCCATAGATGAGTGGGACTATTCTGCGTCTCTCTCTCTCTCTCTCCCTCTGACTTATTTCACTCAGGATGGTAGATTCCACATACATCCATGTATAGAAAAACTTCATGACTTCATCTCTCCTGACATCTGCATAATATTCCATTGTATATATGTACCACAGTTTCTTTAGCCATTCGTCTGTTGAAGGGCATCTTGGTTGTTTCCAGAGCCTTGCTATTGTGAATAGTGCTGTGATAAATATAGGTGAGAGGAAGGGGTTTTTGTATTGAATTTTTGTGTTCTTAGGGTATATCCCTAGGAGTGGAATAGCTGGGTCGAATGGGAGTTCAATTTCCAGATTGTGGAGAAATCTCCATATCGTTTTCCATAGAGGTTGGACTAGACAGCATTCCCACCAGCAGTGGATAAGAGTTCCTTTCTCTCCACATCCCCGCCAGCACTGATTATTCTCATTCTTTGTGATGTGTGTCAATCTCTGTGGTGTGAGGTGGTATCTCATCATTGTTTTGATTTGCATCTCCCTGATGATTAGTGATGAGGAACATTTTTTCATGTACCTTTTGGCCATTTGTATTTCTTTTTTATCAAAGTGTCTGTTCATTTCTTCTCCCCATTTTTTGATGGGATTAGATGTTTTTTTTTTCTTGTAAACTTCTGTCAGTGCCCTGTATATTTTGGATATTAGCCCCATATCTGATGGGTGTTGGGTGAATAGTTTCAAGCCTATTCCACTGATATGAGGGTCTGTCTTTATTCCAATACCATGCTGTTGTGATAACTATTGCTTTGTAGTACAATTTAAAGTTGGAGAAAGTAATGCCTCCCATTTTCCATTTCCCTAGGAGTGCTTTAGCTATTCTAGGGTGTTTATTGTTCCAGATGAACTCCACTTCTTTGAAGAATGTCATGAGTATCTTTACAGGGATCACATTAAATCTGTATAATGCTTTGGGGAGTATTGCCATTTTAATGATGTTAATCCTGCCAATCCATGAGCAGGGTATGTGTTTCCATTTCCGTGTGTCCTCTCTTATTTCTTGGAGTAGGGTTTTATAGTTTTCTTTGTATAAGTCCTTCACGTCTCTGGTCAAGTTGACTCCAAAATATTTGAGTTTGTGTGGCACTATTGTGAATGGGACTGCCTTCTTGACTTCTGTCTGTTCCCTATCACTATTGGTGTATAAAAAGGCCATTGATTTCTGCGTGTTAATTTTGTAGCCTGCCACGCTGCATTATGAGTCTATTGTTTCTAGAAGCTTTTTGGTAGAATCTTTAGGGTTTTCTAAGTAGAGTATCATGTCGTCTGCAAACAGTGAGAGCTTCACTTCTTCCTTTCCTATCTGGATTCCCTTGATATCTTTTTCTTGCCTGATGTTATAGCAAGAACTTCCAGTACTATGTTGAAGAGGAGTGGTGAGAGCGGACAGCCTTGTATTGTGCCAGAATTTAGAGGAAAGGCTTTTATTTTTTCTCCATTAAGGATAATATTTGCCATTGGTTTGTGATAGATGGCTTCAACTAGATTGAGAAAGGTTCCTTACACTCCCATCTTGCTGAGAGTTTTGATCAAGAATGGGTGTTGGACATTATCAAATGCTTTTTCTGTGTCTATTGATATGATCATGTGATTTTTATTTTTCTTCTTGTTGATGTTGTGTATTATGTTGATAGATTTACGAATGTTAAACCATCCTTGCATTCCTGGGATGAAACCTACTTGATCTAGTGTATGATCTTCTTGATGATGCATTGGATCCTATTTGCCAAGATTTTGTTGAAGATCTTTGCATCAACATTCATTAGGGATATTGGTCTGTAATTTTCTTTTTTGGCAGCATCTCTGTCCGGTTTTGGTATCAAGGTGACACTGGCTTCATATAAGCTGTTTGGGAGTTTTCCTGTTTTTTCAATTTCATGGAAGAGCCTGGCTAGAACTGGTAGTAGCTCCTCTTGAAAGATTTGAAAAAATTCATTAGGAAATCCTCTGGACCTGGGCTTTTCCTTTTGGGCAGATGTTTGATTACACTTTCAATTTCCTCAGTGGTGATGGGGGTGTTAAGATATTCTACATCCTCCTTACTTAATTGTGGAAGGTTATAAGTGTCCAAGAGTTTTTCCATTTCTTCTAGGTTCTCATGTTTAGTAGCATAAAGTTTCTCACAGTAGTCTCTGATTACCCTTTTGATCTCTGCAATATCTGTTGTGATCTCCCCTTTTCATTTTTAATATGGGTTATCAGATTTTTTTCTCTCTCTTTCTTTGTGAGTTTTGCCAGTGGCCTATCAATCTTGTTTATTTTCTCAAAGAACCAACTTCTGCTTTCGTTGATCTTTCAGATCGTTCTTCGGTTTTCCACTTCATTGAGTTCTGCTTTCAGCTTTGTTATTTCCTTCTGTCTCCCTATTTTTGGTTCCTTTTGTTGGTCGTTTTCTAATTTTTTCAGCTGTGTCATTAAGTTATTCAGGTATGCCCCTTCTTCCTTCCTGATGTGTGCTTGTAGAGCTATAAATTTTCCTCTCAGGACCGCTTTTGCTGTGTCCCATAGATTCTGGCAGTTTGTGTCTTCATTATCATTTGTTTCCAGGAAAGTTTTTATTTCCTTTTTGATTTCATCTCGGACCCACTGGTTGTTCAGTAGTA
>PVKC010015067.1:0-21654 GCA_004027635.1 Crocidura indochinensis | reverse complement strand
CCCTACCGCTGTGCTATCTTGTCAGTCCCTAATAGACTGTGAATGAGGTCCGAGTGAACGCAATTCATCGTTGATAGTCCTGTGGCATGCTTATTATGTGGCATGCTTTTCAAAGCTTTTCATGTTGTCTACTGTATAAATAGATTGCTGGAATAAAGGGTTACATTGAAAAACATGCCATATAATGATAAAAGCCACATACCTGGTGACCTGTTGAGATTCTAGCAAGGGGACCTTAGCATTACATCGTCATAGAATGAAGCATTCTGTGTGCCAAATGTGGCCAATGCAGCACCAAGAGGCAACCTAAAAAGAAAAGAAAGAATAGTTGAAAATTCCCAAAGTCATGCCAGTCGGGTAATGGCCTCTGAGCCAATATTTTTATGCGTCGTCACACTGACATGTCATTTTTAATGCAAAATTCATCTTCAAATGGGAGAAGCAAATGTGAGAGAGAGCCCACTGAAAAATGAAAAGCAAACACCATTATCTCCAAATTTATTGATTGCCTCATGAGTCAAAATTACGTTATCTACACTTGCATATTTTCATTTGGAAAAATATCCTAAGCTATGTATTATGAACATGTTATTCTCTTCTTTGTAACAATTCCTTCCTTCCTTCCTTCCTTCCTTCCTTCCTTCCTTCCTTCCTTCCTTCCTTCCTTCCTTCCTTCCTTCCTTCCTTCCTTCCTTCTTTCCTTCCTTCCTTCCTTCCTTCCTTCCTTCCTTCCTTCTGTCCCTCCCTCTCTCCCCTCTCCCATTTCCTCCCCCCTCCCAGGATGCTGTATGGTCCCCTGAGCACTGCAAGACATGATTCCTGAGTGCAGAGTAAGGATGAACATCTATCTACCTGCACATCACTGGGTGTGGTCCTCTAAACCAACAGAAAAACCAAGACATGGAGAAAAAGCAAAACATCATAAATAATTCAGCATATCCAGTGCAGGTCATGAAGACTACCCCTATGGGAATGGCTCAAGAAAACAGGAACACTTTCTCCCACAAACAAAAACTACCCATACCAGAGACCGGGATGGATGGAGCCACACTGCAGTGAGAATGGCCCAACATGAAAGATATATGTCTACTCATGGTTTTGATAAATTCCTCTCATCCTGCTTCTTCCGGGAGCTGAGAACACACTCCACAAAAGCTGCACTACCTGTAATAGTGCTTTGAACTCCTGGACAGCTTAATTTGTTTGATGCTGTCAGCCCTAGAGGAACACCCCAATTTTGTTTTTGTTTTTGGGCCATATGGGAAACCGGGGAATCGAACTGCGGTCCGTCCTAGGCTAGTGCAGGCAAGGCAGGCACCTTACCTCCAGCGCCACTGCCCGGCCCCCAAACACCCCAATTTTAACAGAATGAACAGCTAACAACAAAAGATTAAATTAAACCTTCTGCCGTTGGATCAATGACTTCAATAGAGATACAATAATTTTCACAAGTTAGCTTGCCACTGTACTTCTTTTTTCTTTTTCTGAGTTTTCTTTCTTCTCTTCTTTTTGGTTTCTTAGTTTTTCTTTCTATTCTTTTTTGTTTTGTTTTTTTTTGTTTTTGTTTGTTTTTTTAGATGGAACCCAGGTCTGTCCTGAGTCAGCAGCGTGCAAGTCACCCTACTGATGTGCTACTGCTCCGGCCCCAAGACACACGTTTTTCATGTGAATTTTTGATACACTAAAATTTTTGATCTTGGTTCACTAAGCAAAATAAAAAAGGCAGCAAAACCAGAGGCTAGAAAGCTCCTCTCCAAGACTGGCGTTCAGGATAGATCTGCAAGTGGGACGGTTGATCCTCCTCATCCAAACCCTTCACCCAAAGGAACAACCCTCAGCATCAAACTACTTGGGAGCATCTTCCACCCTTCCCTGCCTCAGTGGTACTGGGTAAGGTTCAAACTCAGAATGAAGAAATCCTAAGCCCTGCACCACTTCCCTTTCTGTGAACTGTTAACAACTAACATCCTTTATTTTATTTTATTTTTTTTTTGGTTTTTGGGCCACACCCAGTGACGCTCAGGGGTTACTCCTGGCTATTCGCTCAGAAGTCGCTCCTGGCAGGCACGGGGGACCATATGGGAACCGGGGGATCGAACCGCGGTCCGGTCCGTCCTAAGGCAGGCACCTTACCTCCAGCGCCACCGCCCGGCCCATCCTTTATTTTTTTTAAAAATAAAATTTATTTATTGATTAATTGATTGGGTTTTGGGTCATACCCGGTGGCACTCAGGGGTTACTCCTGGCTCTGCACTCAGAAATTGCCCCTAGCAGGCTGGGGGATCATATGGGATGCTGGGAATCAAACCGGGTCCGTCTTGCATGCGGTCGGTCGCATGCAAGGCAAGCGCCCTACCGCTGTGCTATCTCTCCGGCCCCAACCAACATCCTTTAAAAGGGAGTGAGTTGAAAATGATCCGAATCTTTCCTTCCCAATCAGAAAGAGCACCGGTTTCCCAGATCCTTGGTAAAAAGGCCCTGAGGGATGATGCCATGGTTTGCCTGCTCCAAGACAGGACTCAAAGCCTCCAGGAGCAGAGCCCTGCCAGTGAGTATTTCTGGGACAAGTTGCAGCCACCAGACACCAAGGGAAATCACCATTGACGCCCTTCAATTCAGCCCCTGCACAGACTGTAGAATATGTCAATGAGCAGTTCCATGCTAATTGGTAAGCCTGCCTTTGATGAATTAAAAAAAAAAATCAAAGCAGAAGCCCTGGAGCCAAGATGACAAAAGAATGAGTGGCCTCGTGTGGCAGCTCTGTGAGCGGAGGGACTTAGAACCGGGGGAGATGAGTGGATGGAAGAGGGACTTTGCAAGAGTCATCTACCAAGGGCAGTGCCAAGCTGGGCTGTGATTTACAGAAAATGCCACGCGGGCACCTATGGGAACCCAACTATTGTACTGCCCTAATGGACCATCCCCTGGAAGTACTGCTCAAGTTCCCACCCCAGTCTCGAGTTAGGTCATATATAAAATAACCAATATGGGGCCAGAGTGATAGCACAGTGGTAAGGCGTTTGCCTTGCACGCCACTGATCTGGAACGGACCCAGGTTCAAACCCCGGTATCCCTTATGGTCCCCTGAGCCTGCCACAAGTGAGCTCTGAGCACAGAGCCAGGAGTAACCTCTGAGCACTGCCAGGTGTTATCCCAACACCAAACCAAACCAAACAACAACACATCTTTGTTTATTCATTACTTATTTTTGGCTTTTTTTGGGCTCAGGCCCTCTGCTCAGGGATCTCTCTGGAGGGCCATAGAGAAAGTAGTGGGTAAGACATTTATTTAGCATGTAGCCAACCCGAGTTCTCCTCAGCACCCCTACAAGTCCCCTGAATATCGCCAGGAGTGATCCTTGAGCACAGAATCAGGAGTAAGCCCCAAGAACTACCAGACATGCTGTGCCCCAATAAAATAAATAAAATAAAATGTATCTGGCAAAGCAATATGCCTGATTTTTTTTTTTCATTTCTGTGACACGGCCATCTCCGTAAGTTTATGGCCACAGGCACTCCAAGTCACCACCAAAATGCAACAGGATCTAAGTGCCACCAGCAATCACTGGGTAAACTGGAGTGCAGAGTGGGAAGGTGACTGGTGACCATCGGGTGAGGTACTGACCCTGAGAGCACCTTACGAGGACCAAAAGATCCAGTGCGTGGGATTGGAAGAGATAGCATAGTGATAGGGCGCTTGCCTTGCATGCGGTCGACCCAGAACGAACGGTGGTTCAAATCCCAGCATCCCATAAGGTTCCCCCAGCCTGCCAGGAGTGATTTCTGAGTGTAGAACCAGGAGGAACCCCTGAGCACAGCCAGGTGGGGCCCCAAAACAAACAAAGAATTTCTAGTACACCCGTGGAAATACTAAGGACCACCGGAAAAACAATCTTACAGTGCATGGACAACCAAATGTCACTGCTGGGTCCTCCAAATGTCAGCAACTGCATTTAAGTGGCCTGCCAGATGGACCATGGACTCCCATCCTCCAGATGATGAAGCCACGGTTAGCAGGAGTATCCGGGAATCCCTTATGGCAGGGTCAGGGCAAAGAGAGGAGCCAGGGAACCCGCTAGTGCTGGGGAAGAACAAGTGCCAAGAGTCACCATCATGCGTGGACTACTTTTCTTGGGTTTTGTGGTCACACGGAGCCAGTGTTCAGGGATCACTAGTCGTGGGTCTTGAGGTACCTGGATTGAACCCAGGTCAGCTGTGTGCAAGGCAAGCTGCCTATTCTCTGTACTAGCCTTTAGGCTCTCCTTATACTGTTTTTATTCTCTTGCAGAAGAAATGCTCTGAAATGCAAAATGAATTTTTAACTTAGTAAATTTATAATAGTTCCACATTTTTACACTATGCTTTCATTGGGTAGGGTTGGGGCCACACCTAGCGGTGCTCAGGAGTTATTTCTGGCTCTGTGCTCCGAAATTGCTCCTGGCAGGTTGGAGGGTCAATATGGGATTCGGGGATTGAACTAGGGTTGGCTCTAGGTTGGCCCCATGCAAGGCAAATGCCCTATCTGTTGAGCTATCACTCTGGCCCCTATGTTATGCATTTTAGCAACAGCAGGGTGTTAAGTCAAATTTATCTGTAGGTTCCTGCCACAATATTGAACTTGCTTTTGAGATTAGAATTTTCACTCCTGGGACTGGAGCAATAACACAGTGGCAAGGCGTTTACCTGTATGTGGCCAACCCCAGATGGACAGTGGTTTGATTCCCGGCATCCCATATGGTTTCCCAAACCTGCTAGGAACGATTTTTGAGTGCAGAGCCAGAAATCTGAGCGTTACTGGGTATGACCTAAAAAAGAAAAATTAAAAAAAAAATTTTTTTACTCTCTGTTTGTGTAAGGTCCTGAACTGTATCTGTGGCTCCCTTAACCCCACACAAGGGTACAGGAAACAATAAGACTGAGCCCAAATCATTACGCCATCTGCTGGCTCTTTAGCTTCATCAACTCAAAACCTGCTTTGCTAGGAGGTATGAAAACCGAGAGATCCAGGCTGTGCGTGGAAGCAGGAACAGGGCACTTGGCAATCATGACAATGAAGCCACACATGCTTGGATGTACAGAGTAAAATCTTGCCTTTCTGCTGTCCCTTTCTGGACCTGGTAGAACCCAGGACCTGCTCCCATGTGGAAGGAGCTCAAATACACATGTGTGGACAGAAGCCAAGTGGAAACTAGTGAGAAGCTGTCCCTGGACCTGGGGCCGAGAAGCTGTCTCATACGTTCTATTTCTTTTTTGAGTGTCTGCAACTGACAAAATCCTTCCTAGGGGGGAATCTCCTCAGGTTTCCAGGAGTTTCCATCACGGTGTCCCTCTTGGCTCATCCCTCAGTGGACACCAGGAATCTGCAGCCACTGTGCCATCTTGTGGTCGGGTTTAGAAAGTTCCTCTTCCCTCAGCCTGCTAGTGCAGTCCCAGAGATGTCATTCGTCACAGATGCCCTTGGCACAGGCTGCAGGGCAGAAGCATTGATGAAAAACAAAAACAAAAACTTCAACTGAGCACCGTCACCGGCGGAGACATCAAAGAAGCCATATGTCATTTTTAATAATCAATGGATCACCAGGGACACAGTGGCAAAGGGCAGAGAATCAACAACAGATTCGAAACACAGGAGGCTGCAGAGAAAAAGACTCCACCAAGCTTCGAAGACGTGGACAGCACACGGATGTCATAGGAGCCAGAGGCTAGGATCAAGGCTAGAGAGTGGTGAGGATCCACAGGGGGTAACGGGGGGCTGGAGGGGCACAGAGGCGTCAGAGGTCACTCCCTGACCCAGAAGCAGCCGGCAGGAAGCTAGGTAGTGAAGGGCAGAAGCTGAGTCAAGCCTTGGTCAGACTCAGCTATGTGTGGGGATGGTCCTGTCCAGTGATGGGCAAAGGACTTAACTTTCGTCTCGTTAGCATGTTCTCTGTTAAAAGTGAATCGATCCCTGAAGAGCTGTTGTGAGGAACTCATGACGTTGCATGTGGGCACACACCCCAGCGAGAATATTTCACCAACACTGGTGAGCTAGGAGCACTCAAGACCATGAATGAAAGCCACACGCACAGGGCAGAAAGAGAGACGGGTTTTGCTCACTGACCAGGAGCAGAAGAGGTTGTCACGGGAAGGAGACTCTATGCCAGCCACTGCTACTGAGCATAGGCAGTTCTGCCAGGAGGTTGTGTCATGGGGCAAGGCAGAAAGTCAGAAGTGAAGGGAAGAAAACGTGTCGTTGAGGAGTTCCCAACCCAAGTCCCTTTCTTACTCAGAAGTGGGCAGGGGCTCAGCAACACTGCAAGAGTGTCATGGGCCCCCGTCTGTGTTTTGCAGGCGATGAGCAGGGACGACGTTGTGACATATTTTCTGAGAGGATCCGCTAGGCTGTCCTGTGACCAGGAGCCCAGGAGCAGATAAGGACACAAAGGGCACAAGAAGAGCACCCGTGTATACAAAACAAGAGGGACAGGTGTGGAAAACGGCCGCCACACCTGTATGGGTCAACATTCCAATCGAGCAAATGGCCGCAGCCCTGCCCACCCTTTTGCCCTAGATTAGACTCCTAGAGGAATGGAAGCAGGCTTGAGGATCTGTAGGGAAGGGGGGGGGGTGGGAAACACACTGAAACAGTAAATGGCACCATAAGCAGTCAATAGGCTGTCAAGGGACAGCTCCCCAGGACTGCACCTGGAGAGCCCTGGAAGTCCAAAAAACCCTAGAAGCCAAAGAAAGACGGGGAGAAAAGGACAGAGAGGAAGGAGTCAGGGGCACAGTGCATGCCTGGGCTGGAGTATTCCGGAGAACCAGCGAGGACAGACTGATAGTGGCAGGGCACACAGGAACCCAGACCAAAGGGGAAAGAAAGGTGCTGGAAATGGGTTGGACAGTAGCCAGGTGGGAGGACTGGCAAGGCCCTTCCTGATCTCACACTCTCAGAGGAGTGAGGCGTCAGTAACAGGGAAGCAGGGCCGAGAGCATGCAAGGAGGGTGCTATGAGGCAAAGCTCTAGTTACTCTTTTGAGTACCTAGTAACCCCAACACAGGACAGACCCTGGTTCAAACCCCGACATCTCATATGGTTCCCCACGCCTGCCGGGAGTGACTTCTGAGTACAGAGCCAGGAAAGACTCAGGTGCTGCCGGGTGTGACCCCCCCCAAAAAAAACCCCCAAAAATACCAAACAAAAAAGAAAGAACCAGCATCATGTGAGGAGACCAGGAGGTGACGGGGGAACGTAACTTTCTCTCTTTGGCCCCTCAAAAACTCCCAAGTCTTTCGTGACATCGGAATATGCCTGAAACTTTGGAGTTCTTGACTGACAATCAATCCCTAGAGAGTAAGCCATTTAAAGGTAGCTAGAAGTGACTTGTACTTGTCCTTTAAAAAAAGGATTTATATCGGGGCTGGAAAGATAGCATGGAGGGGGGCATTTGCCTTGCATGTGGAAGGATGGTGGTTCAAATCCCGCCATCCCATATGATCCCCGGAGCCTGCCAGGAGCGATTTCTGAGCATAGAGCCAGAAGGAACCCCTGAGCGCCACTGAGTGTGACCCAAAACAAACAAACAAACAAACAAAGGATTTATCCAGGGGCCCGAGCGGTAGCACAGCGGTAGGGCTTTTGCCTTGCATGCGGCAGATCTAGGACAGACCTTGGTTTGACCCCCCCCCCCCCAGTGTCCCATATGGTCCCCGAGCCAAGAGTAATTTCTGAGCGCAGAGCCAGGAGTAACCCGAGCATCACCGGGTATGGCCCCCAAACCACCCCGTCCTCAAAAAAATGGATTTATCCATACAGGCGAGAATTTACTCCTTGTATGATAAGAAGATTCCAATTCATTCAGAATGTTCCAGAGGTATTTTTTTCTTTAATCCCTCACCTTAACACCATATAGTGAAGTACTGTATCATGGCAGTAACTACTACAGCACTGTTCCTTCACTTTCCACTGTGTGGAAGAGAACTTAGAAAGGAGGAAGTCTACAAGTACCATTAAGTAACATAGCACTGCAGTGAAACCACTATGTATTCCTACAGCACTATTGGGGTACTACCACACAATATGGCAGCACCTCTGCTCATTTTTCCTTTACTTACCTCTTATCCCTCTCTTGTTTGTTTGTTTTTTGGGGTGGCGCTCAGGGGTTCCTCCTGGCTCTGCACTCAGAAATCATTCCTGGCCAGCTTGGTGGACCATATGGGATGCCAGGAATCAAACCAGGGTCTGCCCTGGGTACAAGGCCAACGCCCTGCCGCTGTACTATCTCTCCGGCCCTCACCTCTTATCTCTTAAGTGCAGGAGATCTCAAAGAGAAAGGAGGAGCACTACGAGGAACTGTGAAGTCCTGTCACTTTGGAACACGGTACTAAGACGTACCCAGTACTACACTGACTGTGTCTTTACAAGGCCCATTGACTATATTATGTCATGCCACTACATACTACTTCAGCAATACTACACGGTACTGCAGTATTGTCATGTACTAGAGAATCTGAATGCTGAATGAGCAGGAAACATTCTCTAGTGGGCTGGCACAAGTATGTGGACACAGTCAGAGTTAGCCTCAGGAGAGCACTGTATGGGGAGATTTGGAAGCAGCAAACACTCAAGATCAGGTACGCCCTCGGCCCCCCCACCCAATGCAGGTGATGCAGAGAGTCAAAGGCGAATGTCTTCTAGGGTTTCACCTCTCACTCTAGGTCCAGGCTACTGGGAGGCACTATTTGCCCTCACCTGTCTGTCTGTCTGTCTGTCTGTCTGTCTGTCTGTCTGTCTGTCTGTCTGTCCTCCACTTCTGTCTCTTTTATCTCTGTTCTTCTCCATCTCTCTCTAAAACAGAGCACAGATCATTCCCTCTAGTCCAGGCTAACGTGAGGCACTCTGCCCTCACCTGTGTGTCTGTCTGTCTATCTGTCAATCTGTCTGTATCTCTCCCACTTCTGTCTTTTATCTCTGATCTCTGCCCTCTTTCTCCTCCATCTCTCTCTATAACAGAGCACAGACAATTCCCTCCATAGCGTGTCCTTTACATTCCTCCTTTTAAGCCTGATTATTTCCTCTCAGGACTCTGGGTGCCCCTGGCTCTGAGGGTGAACTTGAGGGAGGACATTTGAGCTTAGGTTGGTGGAGGGTCTGGGGGGCACTATGGAAGCAGGACCAACTTTACCCCACTTCCACTGTGCTCTGTGACACTGCGACACCTGCAGAGGCCTGTGGAGTCCCCGAGGAGGCTCAGCCTGAAGCCGACTGTGGCCCAAGGCTCCCTCACTTCCCCAGGAAGGCCAGAGCACTGCTCCCTCAACCTCTTCATCTGTTTTCAAAGATAGACAATGGGCAGCACCCAGGGCTGGGCAGGCCAGGGTGGTCTGTCTATCCTAGGCACAAGGTACCGACTCAAAGAAGTGGAGGCTGATGCTCGCAGAAGGCATGCAAGTTAAAGAAGGCGTTTGCCTTTCATGCAAAAGGTCATCGGTTGGAATCCCGGTGCCCCATACGGTCCCCCGTGCCTGCCAGGAGCAATTTCTGAGCATGGAGGCAGGAGTAACCCCTGAGCACTGCCGGGTGTGACCCCCCCCAAAAAAAAAACAAAAGAGGGTTGGCGTGAGAGAAGAGTAACCCAGAAAGAAGTGCAGGCTATCCTTGGATGGGTATGCGGATGACCCCTCAACCCGGTTCCACTTTGCTCCTGGAGTGTCCTCAGCTCCAAACTGGCTGCTTCACACCACTCAGGCTGGGGCTGGAGAGATAACACAACGGTAGGGCATTTGCCTTGCACGCAGTCGATCCAGGATGGACGGTGGGTGGTTCTAATCCTGGCATTCCACACGGTCGCCCATGCCTGCTAGGAGCGATTTCTGAGCGCAGAGCCAGGAGTAACCCCTGAGCTGGCACCACCGGGTGTGACCCAAAAATCAAACCAAACAAACAAACCCACTCAGGCTTCCACAGGCTACTCAGCAGTTGCTCTGAATTGCACCAGGAATGACCCCTGAGTGCAGAACAAGGAGGAAACCCTAAGCACCACCAGAGATGGCCACAAGCCAACAAAAGCTACGAGGCCTTTTTCAGGCGAAATAGCAAGGGTGTTCGCTGTTGCGACTCGACTGAGCCACCTCCACCGAGCCAGAAGCTCCTGAGCTCACGGTGGCAGGAATCAAGCTCATATTCATCTCACAGGATTCCTGGCACGCAGCTGGCTTCCTTGCCCAGGGCTGACGGCAGGAAAGAGGGGGTCAGGTTAGGGCAGAGAGGGTACCAAGATCAAGGGTCTCAGCACAGCACAGCCGCTGAGGGGTGAAAAGTGAGGCCATCAGTATATGCTGATATCTCCATAGAGAAGCTGAGTGGGGTATGATGGAGTGAAGAGAAATTAAAGAGGAGGAAACAATTCTTTTGGGGGGTTGGCACTAATTGGCACTAAGGGCAAGAGCTTAATGGAGGGGTTGGAAGCAACGGGGTCTGGGGTGTCTTGTTTTTCACCGAGGTCTGAGCGACTTGTCTTTACAGGTGGACAGCAAGATAAGACATGGCAGTAAGGCTGCAGACTGACTGCAGACTCTAAAGTCCCCCACTAGACTAATGTCCTAGGCAGTGGTCCTCAAATTACGGCCCTCGGGCCACATATTGTATTTGTTCCCATTTTGTTTCTTCACATCAAAATAAGATGTATGCAGTGTGCATAGGAATTTGTTCGTCATTTTTGTTTTTACTATAGTCTGGCCCTCCAATGGTCCGAGGGACAGTGAACTGGGCCCCTGTTTAAAAAGTTTGAGGACCCCTGGTCCTAGAGGCTCGCCCAGCCTGTGCTCCCTTGGGAAGGGACAGCACCATCTCATTGGGTCAGGATGGGCAAGTGTGTCATTTGGTGCCAGGGCAGGGAAAGAAGTTTCAGGAAAGTCAGTCCTGAAGAATGAAGAGACCAAAGACACACGCAGATACACACTGGCTTGGGCCCAGGGTGCAGGAGTTTTCAAAGTCAGGAGTGGCTCTCAACATTACAGAACCTTCTGCTGTCTGACTTGTGTGTGTCTTGGCCCCAGGTTTCCCATGACCCTCTGCTCGGTCCCAGACCCTTGGCCCTAGGTATGGGCAAGCGGCGTAGCACACTCCACCTATCCCCTCTACAAATCCAACGCAGTCAGGTCCTAATTGTTTGTTGGTTTACAGAGAAAGTCCTAGAGAGAAAGTGGTAGAGACACTGAGAGGCCAGTTTTCAACTGCTGGCTTTGCAGAGGCTTCGTATCTTTTTTTTAAGACTTTATTTAACTGATTGATTGGTTGTTGTACCACACCCCGCAGTGCTCAGGGGTTCTGGACTCAGAAATCACCCTGGCAGGCTGGGGGATCATATGGGTCCCTCCTGGATAGTCCGCATGCAAGGCAAATACCCTAACGGTGTGCTATCTCTCCGGCTCAGAGGCTAAATATCAGAGTTGCCTCTGTCCATCCTGACAGTCGCATCAAAGATGGTCTTGCCACTGTTGACTTAGAACTTGCTCGACTGTGGACCCAGTGATAAAGATCTATGTCTTTATGACACTCGGTCAACGAACATTTCTTGCAGTCCAAGAATCTTACACAGATTTCATTTATCCTGGATTCTGACATTTCAGAATTCGGATATTTCCTTTGCTTATTTTGGGGCTCCGCTCGGCTGTGTTGAGGGCTTACTCCTGGCTCAATACACAGAGACTACACCTGACAGGACTCAGAGGGCCATGTGTGGGGCCAGGGATTGAATCTAGATCAGCTGTGTGTAAGACAACACCCTGCTCGCTGAACTCTCTCCAGCCCCTGGACTTAATTTTTCTAATTCTTTCATACTTCTCTGCTCAGAAAGCTAAATGGCCTGGGGCCAGAGAGATATGACAGTGGGTAGGGCACTTGCCTTGCTATGGAGTCCACCTGGGGTTGATCCCTAGCACCACATACAGGCCTCGAAGCCCCAGTGATCCCTGAGCAAGAATGAAGAGGAAGCCCTAAGCACCACCAGGTGTGGCCACAAACAAAAGCCACAGTGCCTTTTAGAGTTGGTGAAAGAGCAAGGGGGTTCACTGCTAGGTTATAACTTGCAGAGTTCTCTTAGCAGTATATCGTCATAACTCCCTTCTAGCCTTCGCCCAGCACAGCCTCCTCACAACACCCCCTTCCTCCCACACTTCCACTTTTCCTTAGTAGTCATAGACAAGAGAAGCAACATTTTGCTTCTATCATCTCCATGAACCCATTTGTTCTAAAGGTTTCCCCTCTTTGTCTCCAACTCACCTTCTTTCCAGGTCAACCTGGGGTTCCACCTCTCCCCCAAATACCTACAGTTTCTCTATCATTCACTTGAAACGAGAGCAAAATGCTTTGGGGTCTCCTTTATGGATCGACTGTCATGATCTAATGGCAGGATCCAAGACAGACGAGGCAAGAACGGAGTGCAAATGGGAGTCTCCTCGGGGGCCCACTTGGCCTGAGAAGCCAGAGATGTCAGAAATGACATGGCTGAAGATGGGACCTGAAGGGCAGGAAGCACGGGCTCTTCCAGGGACGTCGCACAACATCAAGGGCAGGGCCACAGGCATAGCTGGGCTGGGCCTTTAAATCCTGCAGAGAGTGACGTGGAGAGCAAAATACGGCTTCTGAACTGAATTGGGAACGGTGGAGTAATGGTATGATATACTGTCTTAGAGTTTTCAATTCTCCTGAGTGTTAAGATCATCATTTCCATCTTGGAAGCCTAAATATCTAACATCAGCTCAGCCAGGGGCCAGAAATTGGCTCAGCAGTAAAGCACTTGTTCCGCCTGCACAAAACCTTGGCTTCCCTGGCCAGTGCCACAAAATACACAGAGACAAATAAAATAAAATAAAATAAAATAAAATAAAATAAAATAAAATAAAATAAAAACGCTTCAGCTGTCACAATAATTCAACCGAAAAACCTCTACAACTTTACTTTAGAGCAAAAAATAGGAACCTGCAATAAAACGAAACTTAGGTGGATGTCTAAAACCAATTTTCCTGTAAGCCTAGCAAATTTATTCACCTCTCCCCAATTATTCCTACTGTAGCGCTTAGAAAATTGGGCCATGCATGTTACCTTGACTTATTCGATGTCAATTTTGTGTCTCAAATGGTAATCTTTACGAGCTGATTTTTAAAATGAATGCATTACTTCAACATGGATGCAATTTAAGCAAGACCAGCAAATGAGCATATTATTAGCTCCTGTAGTCTGACCATTGTAAAGGTTTAGGAAAAGTGAAAGAACCCCAATTTCTGAAATCCTTATCGCACAATCAATGACATCATGCCATACCAGAAGAGCTGTGTTGTGATAGTTACGGAGATAATACAGGTGAAAGCAGACTCTGATGCAGGTCGAAGTATTTTTACTGCGCGCGCACACACACACACACACACACACACACAACACACACAGTGTGTGTATCTGCCAAGTACTATCTGTATATAAAACATATATGACTACATGCGATAGTCACATCGCATATATCAACTATATACTACTACCTACATAACCCAATATTTTTGGGTCATATTATTTAAAAGTTATGTCGGCTTTTAAGTTATTCAGGATAAAGAAAAAATCGACCAATATAATTAAGTTTCTTTTTCCTTTAAACAGAAACAGTGCCTCCCCCCCTTTTGATTCTCATTTTGGGTTTTGCTTTTCCTAGTAAGGAGTCGTAGAAAAGAAAAAAAAAACTCATCTCTCTCCATTTTAAAGAAACCGAAAGCACTGCTTTCTAATATTTAATAAGCTGCAGGCTAAACTTCGGATACGAATCCCCTTCCACCTGGTTAGCGTGGAGTGACAGAAACCCCCACGTTTGGGAATCTGGCAGCTGAGTCCCACATGTGTGAAGTCGACTCTGCAGAAGACAGCTCTGGTTTTTCTACCGCATGACTCGCGGGCACAGAGCATAACAACGTCCCTGCTCAACAGCTGCAGTCTCGATGCTTATTTTCGAGAAGTGCTTTTGGACGCTGCTGCAAGATGGAAAAGCACAGCAAACGCCTGCACTGCATACACAGGGTGGCAGCACTGAGAACTAGACACGTGCAGGCACCAAGAAGCCATGCACTGGCCAGGGCAAGGCAGGTAGGTATGCCAGGGTGCCTGAGCTCTGATTAAAAAGACATTTATTTCTTCCACTCAGGAGCCAGGGGGGTTTCATTAAGAAATTCCACGGGCGGAGCACCGAGTTGAGAAAAGCTCTGGCGATCAGCCTCTGGCTGGGATCAGCTGCGCTTCTTTGGAAATACTTTTCAAATACATTTCTCATCCCCATAAACTGAGGATGGGCAGAATTCAATCACCACGGCAAACCTGCTATTTCAGCAAAGCCACTGCATTTTTTTTTAACTATGTATATTTAAAAAAAAAAAACATGCACATCCTGATTCAAAGTGCTTCAGAAAGGCATTTGACGATGGACATAATTTGGAGAATAAGAATGCTCTTGTAAAATAAATTAAATACTGAAAATTTCTTAAATTAAGGTTACAATGCCCCATCCAAAGAAGGGAGACATCTGTAACACTGCTTTAAAAAAATTAAGATATTGTTGAGCATTATGTCATCAATTTTCAAAACATTTTAATACACTAGATACACAAACTGATGTAGACAAAATAACTATTAAGCCACTTGACACTTATCTTTTTAAACTAAAGTAATCAGAAATTTGGTGATTTCTGAAGGAATTTTGCCCATGTATTAAAAATATTTTTTTTCAATTAATCCTGGAAAGACAGATCTGAGATGCTAGATATACATACTACTAGCTCACTTTGTTTACAGACTTCCTGGGCATATAAAAATGGATTCAGGCACAAAAACAATTTAAAATTAAATTAAAATTAAAATTTCTGACATCTCAGCAGGGCATCACGTTATCCAGTCAAATATTTAAGGTCTTCATTCTGTGTTTAGTTAAATCTCATACTTGGTAGCTTAATTTCGTTTTGATTTGGGCAAACAACGATGACAATGTATTTTATGTGCAGTATCTTTTAAAATGTGAGGTGTGCCAAAGTATGGCTAGGAAGAATTCTTTGCTACCCTTTTCTTTAGCCAAGGAAACAAAGAAAATCACATTAAAAGGTAAACTCAAAACACAGGAAGGACACAGTTAAATCAGTTACATGTTTGCAGGAGGTTAGGACTGCCTATGCTCAAGTTTCTGAAGCAAGACAAAATATCACTATTCTTAGAGCAAACCCTATTAATACACTCTCCTTCTTTGAACCAATTTGAACCTTTCTAAGAAAGAATACTAGGACAGCTTTCATCACTCTTGGTCTGACCACACCACTTAATTTTATCCTGTGTCTACTGTTGTTTTAATGCTAAAACTCCGTACATTTCAATAGTTATTCTTCAATAAAAAAAAAAAACTACAAATATTACCCAAAAAAATAACAGGTTAAATTTTTTACTTAATTACTCAAATGGTAACAAATATCTGAAACATATAAAAACATTCTTGTCAGATTAATTAAAAAATAATTTTAGAAGGGAAAGGAAAGCAAAATCATGTTTAGGATCCAGTCTTTACTCAGATGCCATTCATATTAATTTCTACAATTTTTAATATATTTTATCCAAATCTTAAAGTGACAAACTCTTGCACAAATTGCATATTTCGACAAATTCAGCTTTAATACGAGGGAACTTATTTCTGTTTTGGAGTCAAACAAAGGTATTATATTTAGGACATGCAAAAAGTCGGGTAAAATAGGGAAATGTTTATATATTTATATAAATATATATATAACAGTATTCTCAGCCCATTGCTAAAATGAAAAAAAAAAATCTCAAATCCTATTGTAATAGCTCATTTAGGGTATCATGAAACACACAATGAATACTCTATCTAACTGAAGCATTAAGACAATAAAAGAAAGTTATTGAAAAATCTAACAAAATTCAACCAGTATTATTTTAAATTTAAACATTTTAGACACCATAGGCTTCTATGGTATTAATTCTGAAAATTCTACTGTTCAAGAACCATTCAATAATTATTTTTTAACTGGCATATATTAAAGTGCACGAAATTGACAAAAATATTTTCTGATTTTGCTTATTAGCCACAGGAATTTCAAAATTCCTTACTCTCTATTTGCTCTCCAGTTAAACAATCTCTAAAATTCTATCTCAAAATTAAAGTCTCTCCTCTCCACTGACTGAGATAAAGTCTTTTTAAAAAGTTAAATGGAAGCCCTCTCAATTTTGCATTTTATTTGAAAATAAATGTTCACTTAGTCAGAAACTAAAAGATAGTGTGCATGTACAATTTCAATTCTGGTTTGAGACAGTAGCCCAAATCTAAAATAGATTTCTCACTCTCAAATAAAGCAAAATTCAGCTATCCAATGGGAGATCATTAGACTCATTCACGTTTTGTAAAGAATTTGGTTGCTCTTTTAAAAGTTCCTATCACCTCAAAATACATCCATATATTTTCTCCAGAATTATTGTACCCTGCAATATTCCCTAATATTTTCCTCAAATTCTTCTCCAGAATCTAGCACTATAATCGAACTGATTGTCCTTTAGGAGAAAAATTGAGAATGAATAAATGGTAAAGAAAATTCCTTTCCTTGTCAGGAAACCTAGTAACATTACCCAAATTAGGAACTTTGTTAATGTTCTTATTTTTACCTTATGTACATCTTTTTAACATTATTAGATCTGTAAATTGTCTTTAAAAATCAGTTATTTGGATTATGGGTTTGAAATTTATTTATTTCATTAATTTCATTAATTTAATGAAAGCTTTATAACTTTTGATGAAGAATCATAAAAACAATGTTTTATAATTTGTAGGTTTTTTCAGATCATTTTGCTGGGGCATACATTAAAAACGATCTTTAAAAAATTTTTTTCAAATATTGCAAATAAAATTTCTTCCTTATTTAAACATCAAAAAATCCATATAACCACTACAAATAAAACATACAATTTATTTTAGTTTAATTTAAAACTACAAAGATCTGAAGATGGGACTGAGGGAATCCAGCCTTCAAATGTTAGCATAAAACTCACAATGTTCCTTTAAAATACTCTTAGAGAATCCATTAGCTAGCACTCTCATTTTGGGGAGGAAAATGGATTAATTTTGCTTTGCAGGATGTTATTCTTCTATTCCCATAGATCAAATTGAACGTTACACATGATTATTCTTTTGTTTGAAACTTCTTATCAACTTTGTTTGCCTACATCCATCTTGGACATCTTAATCCAAACCTACATTTTTAACATCATTTAAAATTCTTATTTTAAGAAAGGGATCAAGAAGGAACATTTCTTTTGCTTTCAAACACCCTCATATTGCTAGGTTTTCTTTGTTTTTTAGATCATAAAAGGCTTTCCACTTAAAAAAAATAAAGCCAGGGAGACATTGCAAGCAGATTACTTTCCCATTAACCTACACTGGAACTGCCCAAGCCCACAGATTTTACCTACACACATACTTCTTAGGTAGTCACCTCGCATTCCCAACATACACTGTGGTTTACCTTTCATTCCACCACCCTGCAGTAACTCTGTTTATAAGACATCTAGGGACTTTTAAAGACTAACAATTTTAAGGCAGTATCACACCACTTCGCCTTTTTTTTTTTCTCCTTAAAAAAATGAGCTATTATTTCTGTTACATAAAAAAAAAAATGGGTCTTGTTTTCTAATAAGCAGGTTAAGAGAAAGCAAACATTTTTAAACATGAAAACCACGAGCACCATTCCATACACAAATAAAACTACCATGGCACTCTTGTCCCTGTTGGTGCCACCTTGGGAAGAGGACATGGGGGCAGGTGTACACTCAGAGAAAACGTGAGTCCTGGCAGCAGACCAAGAGATTTAAAGTCAAAAAAATCAAATTCTACCTCTGTGACAACTTCTGCTGGGCTTTCAAACGTGTAACACCTCTCCTAGACCCCAATGCTAACAGCAATATCCCAGCACTTTCGTAAAATAATAGTAACAAACAATTTCCCTTCATTTCCTCAAATTAAAAAAATATAAAACCTTACACTTATTAACGAGCTACAAAAGCTGTCTGTTGTACATGCAAAGGAGTGACATTGCCCATGTTGGTTGCAGGCACTGCTGTCCAAATTAGGCATTGAAATAAATTTAGGAAGTTAAAATCAGTCACTTCCAAAGTGCTTTCACACATAAAATGGAAAAGAATTCCCATGCTGGAATCCTAAAATATTACCTAACTTTACAGTTCAACATCCCCTGCCCTCTTCCTTTAACTTATTTGTAAACATTTTTCCCAAGGTTACCTAAGCACTTACTAATTGGTTAAATATGCTGCCCACATTAATTCCTATTAAAATTAAAGAAATTCAAGATTCACTTTTGTTTTCTGCAATGACTGATGCACTCCCCAAGTATTCAATGTTTGATGTAAGGTTTTTAAAAAATAGCTAAAAAATACCAGTTCCTACCAATTTATAGCTTTTTTTTTTTTTTTACCTTTAACATATTTACTAGCCTGGATTTTGTTGATCAGATTCGGTTGTTCCCTCTGCTTCTGGAACTCTTCCCTGACTCAAAGAGCTTAACTAAAGAAACTAAGATGTTATCAACATAAAGAGGAAAAAATAATTTTGTTTTATTTGAAATTCTGAAAATCCATCAAGAAGAACAATTATTCTGGGCAAAGTTAGGGAAGTTACTTAGTATTTTTGTTTTGGGGGGTATGTGTGTGAACAGGTAATTTTTTTTCACACATTTAAATTTTTCCAAATAATAGGAGTTTAAATTTAAAAAAATGTCAAAATATCCCCAGAAGGAAATAATATTTTGATTACACAGGTCAAGAGACTAATGCTTACTGAAACAAAACTTCGAAGATAGGTATATATATATTTGTATAGGTATATATATCTTCGTGTATATATATATTTGTGTGTATATGTATATATATACATATATATATATGCCTCAGTTACTTGGCATTTCAGATCTCAAAGACAGCGGCATTACATTTAACTTAGCAAAAAATCATTTAATTCTTAAAAAGGAAATTTTTCGCAATGCCAAACCGAGAAACATCCAGCAACAACCAAGATCATCTTTAGAAGAAGGGATTAAAGACCCCAACTCTGTATGCTATGAAAACATAAAGGAGAAGCCTTATGTTGTAAAAAAAATCTATTATAACAGCAAATTCACTTAATTATCTACAATATGTCTGTTTATGAAAATATTTTGCTTATAAAAGTACAGAAATGTTGAATTTTATCAGTATTAATCCACACTTAGAAATCATCTTCCACAGTAATACAACTCCTTACAGAATTTTGAATGACTAAATTAGGCATATATCATCTTCCACAGTAATATAACTCCTTACAGAATTTTGAATAGCAAAATTAGACATATACATTCCAAATAAAGATCAGTTTCTAGGAGGTTTCCCTAATTTTTAGTGAAATAAATTCTTGATTAATTCTACTACATTAGGTTATTTCTGAAAATTGGTATAACTTCAGTAGCTCCAGAAAAAGGGGTGATGGCAGGTAATATATCGAAGGCACTGAAAAAGCTCAGTAAACAAATTCAAATCGGAGACCACGTTATGTTCTATCCTATTACAGATGATATACTTGGGCATTTTCTAATGCAGACAAGCAGCTGATTCTGCAAACCCCAAATATAAAAGGGTCTTATACCACAAACACGACAAAGGAAAAAGTGACGATATCGAATCAATTTTACTTAACGAAGTAAAACATTCATTCCTTCTTGAAGTCTGATGACGAAAGCATCACAGCTTCAAGTGCCCCAACAACTGAATAATACTGTAACCTAGCCAGAAGCAGTGTCGTTTCTCCACTTTTCCAGAAATTGAATTTACTGACATTAATATTTGGGCTTGTCACGTGACAAACACACTACACAATTCTAAATACTTAATCATCAATGGAACTATCTCCAGTCGAGATACAATAGAAGTCCGTGTAAAAAAAAAAAAAAGATAACTTTTCTCTAATTCTTACACACCCAAAAAAGAATAAGCAAGAAAAAATGTCAAAGGCTTTCTAGCACTCTGTAACCTCTGCTGAGACCCTATTTTGGGAAGCAGGGAAGTTCTTTCCTCTATCACTTCCCAATCACTTTGATTTAATAGTGGTTCCTGGGATTAAATTTTTAATGAGTTCTTAGAAAGCTGTAATTGCTTCCAAAATAAGAAACCACAAGCCGATGTACTCAAGCAGGTGCTGATGTCATTGGGTTCTGAGGGCATTTGGAGACAGATATGAGTTCGGTTATACATACAAGTTAGCTAACATACAATGGACTTCACAATAATAATCTCCCGGGAAAAGTTTCCTATACAAAGCAGTCTCAGATCTCAAGTCAAATGTCCATTCGCTTCTATACATCATAAAAACTTATGAAAGACAAAAAGGCATTTCAGAACCTCCACGTACCTGTGGAAGATGGAACACAAGGAGTTTTTTTTATGCAACATTAACCTGAAGTCCCAATAGAATTCAGCTACCTACCGACTTCCTTTTCTTTTTTTTTCAAAGTTCTTTGGGTCAATGCTGTGAAAACCTCAATCATGAGAGTCTACAGAAGTTTATAGGCTGCAAGTGACACAAACTGTCCCCAAAAGAGGCGAACTGAGAAGTCTCGGGCTAGTCAAAAATCATGACAGTTCAGAGGAGCACTGCTGCAGATGTGCAGGGCGATGGGGTTTGACACCTGGGTCCCAGTCAGCTTTTCCAGGCAGCGTGTGCTCTCCCATCCCCACCCACCTTGCCAGATATGCCCATACAATACTTCATACATTGGGAAAAAGCATCTCCCAAACTCTGCCTGGCTTTGCAGCCCACCAAGCCCCAATGGACCTGAAGCCAAAGTGAACTGAAGGGTATTTCACAGCCTTTACAAAATGTCTGTAAAAAGCCCATTCTATGGGCACACACCCCCCTGGTCTTTGATCTTCCACTTTAATAAAGCTGCACCACACACACACACACACACACACACACACACACACACACACACACATACACACCTTCAGCCCCCTTTTTCCATTTTCCACAGTGCCTTCCAAAACTCTCTTTTTCTGGAGCAAAGCAGGGGGAATGTGAAAAGTTCAGCTTAGGGAGAGAGCGTTGGGGGGCACAAAAGAACACTTGGGAGACACTGCCAGGGCTGCCCCCATCCCATCCATCTTCTGCAGACCTTGTGTGGCTGCTGCTGCCGCCTCCCTGCCTTGCATCCCACCTTCCCCAAGGTGCCAAGGAGGGCTGGGGATGGAGGGAGCGAGGCAGAGAGGGTGCTGGAGCTGGTAATGCCAATGCTACTGCCACCGCCACCATGCCCTGCCCTGGTGGCAGCACCTGGGCTAGGCGCTGCCCAGGTGATGCTCGCTGCCAGGGCTCCAGGGAGGGACAGGCCAGCAGCTGGCCTGGCACATGCCCTGCTGGGGGGCTCCAGGCCCATGTGGGGGACGGATGGGTGGGTGCACGGTGCACACCCACAGGTGAGGCAGACAGAGTGCCCAGGGATGGGCCTGGGGACCCCCCCAGCAGGAGGTGCAGCTGTCTCACCTGGGGTGGGTGCAAGAAAGGGAGGCAATTGCAATGCCCCAATGCAACCTGGATCCGAGAGG
>PVKC010015066.1:0-14358 GCA_004027635.1 Crocidura indochinensis | reverse complement strand
ATGTTGCACTGGTGAAGGGGGGTGTTCTGTTTATGACTGAAACTCAACTACAATCATGTTTGTAATCATGGTGCTTAAAGATTTTATATAAAAAAGAACAGTGTAGATAAGCAGATTTTTCTCTCGAATTAATGCAAGATTGATTGCTAAAGTAAACCAGGGTGTTTTATTTCCCTAGGGTGAGTGGTGGTTGTGGAGCTGCTGTTGCTGCTGATGTTGCTGATGACTTGCAAGTATTCCAGTCTCTTACTCACAAAGCTGATCAACTTGTGATTTAAGCAATGACCAGGAATTGATAATGTATTAAAAAATAGAAATGGCTTTATTAAGGTATCATTTAACTGTTGGTCTCATGTATTGTTTAGATCTGTCTGCAATTGTGGATTATTAATGTCCAAAATAACTGCTTTCCGGGCAACTTAATTTGTGGGTGCTTTATGAAAAAATAGATCTACTTGTAAAGTAGATCATGCAAGCAATGTGTCAACCTGAGCAGGCCCTTCTCTGTCTTCAGTGCATATCTCACTAGACTGTTGCCCACACTCATACCTGTACATGGAGGACAATATAAGAGGCTGATGAAAAAATGATTAAGCAAATAAATATTTTCCCCACATTAGTGATGAGAAGATTTATATCAGAAAAAGCTCAGCACCTTGCAACAAACACAAAGGGACTGAACTAGACACTAGGTCTGAAGTCAGGTCTCTCTCCTGGCAGGCTCTTTGGTCTTTCCTAATGTAAGAATTAGAAATAACTAATTGTTGTTCATGCTTTCATAGGGTCAAAATTAAGAAATTAAGCGACATATTAAAGAATGTATTCACCACCAGGGTAGTATAGCACCAACTACATCAGGATTAAGTACTGTTATCTTTCTTTTAGGAAGAGACTTTTTTCCTTTGATGTTTTATTTTAATTTTATAAATAAATTCTTTAACTGAATCCCTGTGGGGGTATACAATTGCAAAATTGTTCATGGTTATATTTCAATCACACAATGTACAACACCCATCCCTTCACCAGTGCACATTTCCCCTCACCAATGTCCCCAGTTTCCCATTCATCTGCCTGTGAAAAGACATATTACCCCTTCAAAAGTGTGTCACCCAGTTCCAGTCACACCAGTTATGGAGCAGTTCACAGAGCTTTTTGTTTATGCAACCTCACTGGATTCTCAAAGCAGCTCTACAGATCCAGGCATCTTCATTGCATTGATTATTATTAATGATATCAGAGCAGCCATGTCTCTCCAGGATGAGTGATCACTAGTAGGAGCCAGAACCAAGATCAGCATATCCAGAGTTTCCCATGAAAAGTCAATACCAAGGATCAAGGCAAAGTCTCCAAGACTTCAATGGTCTGGGAATCATTCTAATAGCAAACATTGGCTGCAGACTGCTGTGCTCAATATTAACTCCTGTGATGCTTATAGCAACTCTATGAAACAAATCCTCCTATCTCTGTTTTTCTGATGAGAAAATTGAGGGAAGAGAAAATAAAACTAAATTAAAATAGCACAACTTGTTCATTGCAGATGCAGTATTTGAACCCAGTATTTGAGTCTTATCTTCACCCCAAACCCTATGTCCCCAAGAAATGTAAAGGTGTATGTGTGTCCCGTTAACAGGCAGTTTCTGAGGACTGGCTTGATTCTCAAAGAATGATGTCAGAGTTGGCTGTAGAAAGCTAAGGAGTACCTCCCCAGCAGCAGTAGGGCAGGTTGATACAGGAACTAGTCCCACATATCAAGAACCTTCATAACTTAAGGTGCTACAGTGCCCAGAACAATGAAAAAGACAAAACTGTGCCCCAAATAATTAAAACTGGCAAGTGTGGCTTCTTTCTTAGACTCAATGAATCTGGAGTTTCTCCAAGGGCCCAGAACATACCCATGGAATTTTATGTTCTGGCTTGATGTTATAAAGTATACCCAGGTGACAAAGGACTTTCTCCTAAGAGGGAAAATAGTCCCTTAAAATATAAAAACAAGCAGCAGAAATGGTTAATAAGGAGCAGACCAGTAGTTAGGAAGTAGTGATGACATAGTTAGGGACTACTTTTACCCAAAGTAAAGGAATGGGTTGTGCATTTTTCTTTGAAACTGCTCACCATGGGCTGGGAGATGCCTTCTCCCAAATGTCAGAGGGGCAGGGGTCTGGAGAGTTGCTGGATGTAGTGACTTGGCCCTGGTAGCAGAAGGTAAATTGGCATGGCTCCGGGAGGCCTGGGCTGCTGAGGTAACACGCATGACTGCTCCCGGCAGCAGCGTGGGTTCTGACACCAAGCCCGGGGAGGCCTGGCTGCTCTGAGATTGGGGATTGGTGCCGAGAACGCCTGAGTTGGACAATTGGACTTTTCACAGTTGGGCCCTGTGGGGCTGCTACTAGTTCCGGCTTTTGTTTGATGCCATTTTTTCCTTTTCAGAAGCTTCTCCATTCAGTCTCCGTATCTTTTCTTCTGTTTCCATCCTCATCTGACACAAAGGATGAGCAATATTTTCAAAGATCTCCCTCCCCAATATTAGACAATCAAATTCTTCCTTTATTAATGCATCACAACAATTAGCCAGAATAGATCATTCCTTCTCTAGCTGACTCCTGATTTTGGGTTGAACCCTGTGCCATCCCTACATTTGTGACATGTCTAAGGTTTAGTGCCTCCCTCAGTAAATTTCCAGATAATAGAACTGGGAAGCCAAAAGCAGAAATCGGTATCAGCAAGAAAATAATAAGGGAGGGCCTGTGAGCCTTTGTAAAGAAGGGTTGGAAAGGAGGGCAGATGGAGGTGAACGCACAGATCCCTAGGCAAAGAATGCTTTGTGCTGTCCTGCAATCATCATTCTTATGGTTCTGTCTTCAGGGAAGTGGCAGGAACTCAAACTAGAGCAGATTGGAGTATACATCTCTGGCTCTCTAAGTGACTTCTAACAGAAGCTTTTCTAGCTGCTCTCCTGATCTACTCAGACCTCATATCAGAGACAAGAAGGAGCCAAAAGCTAGCACACAAGATCTTCTGTCGCCAGGGGGGAACAGGATCAACTAACTACTCAGGAGGAAACATTATTTTAAAAAGAGTAATGTCAGGGCGATAAACGTAGTGTATGGGTTAGGACATGTATTTTGTATGTGTCATACCTTCAGTTCAGTCCCTGGAGCAGCATACAGTCCCACACAAGGAATTCTGCCATGGTATCTCTGATAGGCCCATCATCACAGAACTTGAGCTGCACCATATTCTTGGTCTTATCCCTGAAATACTATTAAGATTAGTTAAGAATAGCTAGGAGCAGCCCTTGGCTTCCTCCTGCAAACTGGAGGCTCCTCATCTCTCTAAAAAAATCCAATTATGATAATATTTTTATGATTGTCTGCTACATACTTGTAGGTGTTTATATAAACTCTTTACACTTGAAACAAGCCTACAAGGCATGCTCTATATGCTGCGCAAACAGGTGTAGCAATTTATGACTGAAGGTGTTCAATAATCCAGTTCTTCTATACCCACTACTAGTCAGAGGCTTAGCAAGTATTTGGCTTAGCCATTATTCTCCCAGAACAAAAAGAGGTTCTGGCCAGCTATTTTCTCTAACAGGACCATCAGATTTGAAAAAAAAAATTCAATGAAGAATTTTCATGAAGGAAACAGTCAGTTGAACTGAGCTTTTTGATGAAAGGATAATTTTTACTTTGTTTTGTTCATTATTTAATGAGCTCTGCCTGCATTCCTACATGAGTGAAATAACTTAAAAAACTGTCTGAGTGGATGTGGCTGGCATTAGTTTCCTAGATTTATTTGGTTAGTTCCAGAGCACACCTGATAAAAGGGCATGTAAATCATTATGGGAACTGATTAAGGGCCTGATAGTGATAGATTCCCCAGTGGTCAGAGCAATGGGGAGAGCTTAACAGTCAGAAGTGGTGGACTCTGGGTAACTTTCTGGGTAATGTTTCTACCTAACAAAGTGAAGAGGATGATGATAGAAACTTGCAGCAGTAGCAGCAGCAGCACCATTCACTGAGAGCTGGCCCTAGAAGGAACGACTTGGCACAATAAATTTCACACAGGTTAGAATTTTTGTTCTTGTGAGAAATTTCAAGCTCATATAATTTACCTCTCTTGTTTCATAGGTGAAGAAACAAGAAGGCAGCATGACTTCTCCAAAGTCCTGAAGTAACTAGTGTGACATTGCTGATTTTTGATTGCTGAATTCTCATCTTCTTCTCTAGTGCTCTATTTCTCTTTTTGTTTTGTTTTGTCTTGGCTTGGGGCCGCACCATGATATGCAGGGCTTACTCCTGGCGCTGTGCTCAGGAATCATTCCTGGTGGTACTCAGTCCATCATATATAAAACCAGGGGTTGAACCATGATTTACTACCCAGAAGGCAAATACCCTATCCACTGTACTATCTCTTAGGTCCCTCAACTGTTGTATCTATCCTGCCATACTTTAGATTATAGGTCAGAAAACTTCTCAAAAAGGTAGTAAATATTTTAGAGTCAGTGGGTTTCTGTAACTTCTGCTCAATTCTGCAGTTGTAGCCCCAAGACAACTACTTGCAGTACACAGAAAAAATGTGCATAATGTGTTTCAGGAAAACAATTTTAGAAAATTAAACCACACAAGTGATGGGCTAGATTTTGCCTCTAAGCAATAATTTGTTGACCCCTGTTTGAAATTATTCTGCTCTAAAGATGCACTTCTGATTAGACAATAGTCACCAGTTAGGACAGTGACTGGTAGTTTGGGAACATAATTTAACCTTCAAAATTCAGATCAATTGATCTGAGGGTCTGTCTTTATTCCAATACTGTGCTGTTTAAATGACTATTGCTTTTGTAGTACAATTTAAAGTTGGGGAAAGTGATGGCTCCCATCTTCTTTTTCCTCAGAGTTTCTTTAGCATGGGGGTTTGTTGTTCAAATGAATTTAAGTAGTGTTTGATCCCTTTCTTTGAAGAATGTTATGGATTCTTTAGAGAAATTGCATTAAATATATACAATGCTTTGGGGAGTTTTGACATTTTAATGATGTTAATCCTCCCAATCTATGATCAGGGTATGTATTGCCATTTCTTGTGTCCTCTTTTATGACTTGAAGCAGTGTTTTTTAATTTTCTTTATATAGGTCCTTTACCTCTTTAGTTGAATCAAAGGTATTTGAGTTTCTGTGGTACTAATGTGAACAGAATTTTTTTTTAATTTGGGTCACACCCGGGTGTGCTCAGGGTTTACTCTCAGCTCTGCACTCAGAAATCAATTCTGGCAGGCTTGCAGGACTATATCGGAAGACAGCATTCAAACCTGGGTCTGCTCCAGGTCAGCTGCATGCAAGGCAAACATCCTACAGCTGTAGTAATTCTCCACTCCTGACACCTGGGATTTTTTTTAATGTCCATTTCTTCTCTTTCATTATTTGTGTGTAAGAAGGCCATTGATTTTTAATAATGTACTGCTTTTCTATATGAATCTATTGTTTCTAGAAGCTTTTGCTAGTCTATAGAGTCATCAAAAAATAGTTAGAGCTTGACTTCTTTCTTTCCTACTGGATGCTCCTGATATGTTTTTCTTGCCTAATTGCTATTGCAGGTACTTCCAGTATTATATTTAATAGGAGTGGGGTGAGGGGACATCCTTGCCTTGTGCCAGATCTTAGGGAAAAAGACTTTCGATTTTCCCCCATTGAGCATAATATTTGCCATTGGCTTGTGGTAGATGACCTTGACTATATTGAGAAAAGTTCTTTCCATTCCCATCTTGTTGAGAGTTTTTTTTATCATGAATGGGTAATGGACCTTATCAAATGCTTTTTCTAAATCTATTTATATGATCATATGGTTTTTATTTTTCCTTTTGTTGATATGGTATATTATGTTGATTTATTTATTTATGTTTAACCATCTTTGCATTCCTGGAATGAAATCTACTTGGCCATGGTGTATGACCTTTTTGATGAGGCGTTGAATTTTATTTGTCAGGATTTTTGTTGAGGATCTGTGCATCTGTGTTCATAAGGGATATTGGTCTGTGGTTTTCTTTTCTTTTCTTTCTTTCTTTTTTTTTTTTTTTTTTTTTTTTTTTTTTTTTTTTTTTTTGGTAGCAAGTCTGGTTTTGGTGTCAGAGTGATGTTAGCTTCATAAAAACTATTTGGGAGTGTTTCTGTTTCTTCAGTTTTCTGAAAGAGCTTGAAAAGTGTTGGAAGTTTGTCCTCCTGAAAGGCTTGAAAAAAATTGTAAGTGAATCCATCTGGCCTGGGCATTTATTTGGGGAAAACTTTTGATTAGCATTTTAATTTCTTCAACAGTGATGGGTCTGATTAGATATGATAGATCATAGTGGTTCAACCATGGAAGATTATAAAAATCCAAAAAGTTATCCATTTCCTCCAGATTCTCTTGTTTTGTGACATAGAGTTTCTCAAAGTAGTCTCTGATTACCCTCTGAATCTCTGTATTATCTTTAGTGATCTTTATTTCTTTTTTTAAAATAATTTTTTGACCAAAGTAGATTACAAATTTTTCACAGTAATATTTTAGGTATATAATGACATTGATTCAGGAACATTCCCACCATCAATGTTGTCCTCCTTCCACCCTTGTCCCAGCATGCATCACATATTCCCCTCCTTTGCTCCCCAGGCTGCTAGTATAAGTGGTTCCCTCTGTGTCTAGCTTGTTGTAGATTGGGTATAGATTCTGTTGTAATTGGCTTTAGATTTGGAGGTTAAATCTGATAATTTTTTATTCCCACTCAATGTTCATACTGCTCAGTGGCAGTTGTCTCAGTTAGACCTCTGGAATGAGA
Source organism: Crocidura indochinensis (assembly GCA_004027635.1). Classification (NCBI taxonomy): domain Eukaryota; kingdom Metazoa; phylum Chordata; class Mammalia; order Eulipotyphla; family Soricidae; genus Crocidura; species Crocidura indochinensis. Next base: position 7,553 of record PVKC010015066.1, on the reverse strand, counting down.
GTGATCTCCTACTTTTCATTTCTAATTTGGCTTATTATCTCTCTCTCTCTCTCTCTCTTTCTCTCTCTCTCTTCATATCTTTGTGAATTTTGCTAGTCGTTTATTGATCTTGTTGACTTTTTTCCCCCAAAGAACCATCTTTTTCTTTCATTGATCTTTTGAATTGTTTTTTGGTGTTTTACTTCATTGATTTCTGCTCTAAGCTTTGTTATTTCCTTCTGCCTGCCTATTTTTGTTTTATTCTGTTGATTATTTTTAATTTTCTAAGTTGTCATTAAGTTCCTATGTAGTCCCCTTCTTCCCTCCTGAAATGTACTTACAAAGCTATAAATTTTCCTCTTAGTACCGCTTTTGCTGTGTCCCACCACTGCTAGTAATTTGTGTCTTCATTTGCATTTGTTTCTAGAATCTTTTGATTTTCTCTTTGATTTCATCTCAGACCCACTGATTATTCAGCAGTGAGCTGTTCAAAGTCCAAGTGTTAAAGTTTTCCCTCTGTATCTGTTTGTACAAATTACCTACTCATACCACAAAGCACTGAAATTAGAAGTGAATCACACATTTTGTACAAATTACCTACTCATACCACACAGCACTGAAAAGAGAGTGAACCACAATTTCTATCCTCTTAATTTTATGGAGGTATGTTTTAAATGCTAGCATGTGGTCTATCCTGGAGAATGAACCATGAGTATCAGTTTTCTGGGGGTGAATTGCCCTACATATTTATCTACCAGTCCACTTTCTTCAATTTATTCTTTTAGAGCTAGTATATTCTTGTTAGGTTTTAGCCTGGTTGACCTATCAAGGGGTGACAAGGTGATGTTGAGGACTCCCACTATTATTGTGTTGCTATCAATGTCTTCTTTTAGATTTCTCAATAATTTTTTTAAGAGTTTTGCTGGTCCCTTGTTTTGTGCATATATATATATATATATATATATATATATATATATATATATATATATATATAGGAGTGTGACTAGGAAGTATCATGGATTTTTTTTAGCTAGTATCTTCAGAGATGCAAGATTTAGTTGCATGCACTTTTTAGCTCTGGGAGTTTCTCTGCAATGACTTTCTTTACTGTTGACTACTCCTGAGGTTTTTCTTCCTGGGTCTCTAGGACTCCAGTGATTCTTATATTGTTTATGATGAGTTTATCAAAAACTTCTATTTTCATATTTTACATTCTTTGAGAATTCTTTACATTGTCTGATTATTTGTTTTAAGATTCTTTTCCAATATTTTGTAGCATGATGTTGTTATGCATCACATCTTCCAGCTCACTGATTCAATCCTCAGCTGCTGTTACTCTGTAAAAGAAACTTTACAGTGAAGTTTTCATTTCACCTACCAAGTTTTTAGTCCGGTTATTTCAGTTTGACATTTTCTGAATTCTATTTTCATATCCTCTTGATTCTTATTTGTGGTTCATTCAGCTCGATCTATGGTCTCTTTGAGTTCTATGAACATTCTCCATATTTCTTCTCTAAAGTCCTATGTGAGAGGCTAAATAGGTGATTGACACTTTTCAGGTCATCAGAGCTGTCATCTTCATTCTCTATGCTTGGTGTTTCTCCGTATTTTTTCCCCATTGTTGTACCAGTAGTGTGATGTTTTCTGTGTGTTGTGCTAGAGTTCATTGACTAAGTTATGTGTGTGGCCATGGAGTCAAGCAGAGTGGCTGGGCTCCTCTGACTCCACCCTTCTTAGGTGGTGCCAGCTCACCTTTGATCATGCAACTTTTGCGGACTATTCTCGGCAGGGTTAGTTCTAAAACCCACAGCAATGGTCCAGGACAGCCACAGCTGCTTATAAGGTATATTGTGGCGATCAGGCTCCACCCTTGTTGTGCAGTGTGAGCTCACTTCTGATCACGTAGCTTCCACAGTTACTTCTGGGCAGAGTTTGACCCATAACCCACAACAGTGGGTCAGGACTACTGCAGCCTCTTGTAAGGCATTTGGTGACAATCCTCCCAAATGCTTCTTAATTTTTGTTTTAATCTCTATTGAGGTACTATGATTTACAGTTTGTATATAGTGATTTCATCTGTGTATCAATCATTCCAACACCACCAGCACCAGAATAACAATTCTCCTCCACTGAGGTTCCAAAACATCTTCTTATTCAATCTACCACTTCTACCCCAACCTTAGTTCTGTGTAACAGTTTTCCACAGTTTTGTTGTTCCTGTGATTTTGTTGCCACACATTCTATATATGAGAGAAATTGTTCTGAATCTATCCCTTTCTATCTATCTTACTTCACTCAGTAGGCTCTTCTTAATTTAAGTTTTTTATTTATTATTTATTATTTATTTATTTTGGTTTTTGGGTCACACCCGGCAGTGCTCAGGGGTTACTCCTGGCTCCATGCTCAGAAATTGCTCCTGGCAGGCACGGGGACCATATGGGGCACCAGGATTCGAACCGATGACCTTTTGCATGAAAGGCAAACACCTTACCTCTATGCTATCTCCTGGGCCCCTAAGTTTTTTATTTTAAATATGTAAACATTTAAGCACCATGATTACAAGCTTGTTTGTGGTTGGGTTTCAGTCATAAACAGAATACCCCATCTTCACCAGTGCAACATTTCCACCACCAATGCCCCCCTCCTCTACCATCCCTGCCTGTATTCATGACAGGCATTCTACTTCTCTCATTCTTTAACATTGGCATGCTATTTGTTAGTGTAGTTATTTCCCTAACAGCATTCACCACTCTTTGTGGTGAAATTCAAACTGTGAGTCAGTCCTTCCGGCCCTTCCAGCACTCAATTCTATTGTCTCTGGGCCTTATTACAGTAATGTCTTTAATTTTTCTTAAAACTCATAGATGAGTGAAACTATTCTGTGTCTATCTCTCTCCTCTGACTTACTTCTCTCAGCATAATAGGTTTCATATACATCCATGTATAGAAAAATTTTATGACTTCATCTCTCCTGATGGCTGCATAATATTCCACTGTGTATGTGTACCATAGTTTCTTTAGCCATTCATCTGTTGAAGAGGATCTTGGTTGTTTCCAGAATCTGGCTATTGTAAAGAGCACAGCAATGAATAGAGGTGTGAGGAAGGGATTTTTTGTATTGATTTTTGTGTTCCTAGAGAATATCCCTAAGAGTAGAATAGCTAGGGAGCTCAATTTCCATTTTTGGGGGGAGTCTCCATATTTTTTTCTATAAAGGCTGAACTAGACAGCATTCCCACCAGCAATGAATAAGAGTTTCTTTCTCTCCATATCCCCACCAGTACTGATTGATTGTTCTTGGTCTTTGTGATGTGTGCCAGTCTCTCTTGTGTGAGATGGTACCTCATTGTAGTTTTGATTTGCATCTCCCTGATGATTAATGATCTTCTTAATTTTAGAAAATGCTAATATTACAAATGATTGAAGAGGGGCAGAGTGGTGGCGCTAGCAGTAAGGCACCTGCATTGCAAATGCTAACCTAGGACAGACCACGGTTTGACCCCTGGTGTCCCATATGGTCTCCCAAGCCAGGAGCAATTTCTGATCACATAGCCAGGAACATCACCGAGTGTGGCCCCCAAACCAAAAAAAAAAAAACAAAAAAACCAACAACAACAACAACAACAACAAATGATTGAAGAACAAAAATAGGTAGATAATTAATCCTTAGAATCATCTTCATTTACCCTTTCAAGGGAAAATGGATTTAAATATTTCAATTTAAATAGCACATTTCTCTCCATGTATGGATATAACTCAAAAATGTGGGAAGGAAAAGCATTTGGGGAGAGAGATAGAGAGAGAAGCAGAATAAAACCTCAAAGCAAACCCTAGTTCTCAGCACTGTTATATCTTTTGGTGTGCTTTTGAAATTTATTAAGTACAATCTCCAATTAAAACACCAATCCCTTCACCAGTATTCACTACCCTCCACTGATGTCCCCAGCTTCTCTCAGGTGCCCCAGCTGGTGTCAGTGTAAAGCACTTTTTTCCTCCTCCACTGACCTAGTTTTCTTTTCCCTAACTTATTCCCTTACCCCCACACAGTGGCAAGCTTCCTATTGAAGAGCAATTCTCTTGGTCTTCATTTTTCTTGTCTTTGGGCATTTGATGTTTCTTTATATCTGAGATACAAGAGTGAGATGATTTTAAGTCTGTTCTTCCTCTGACTAATTTCACTCAACATGATACTCTTCATATTCAATCATGTAGCAGCAAATTGCCTGACTTCATCTTTTTTTTTTACATCTGAGTATATATGTATATATAATACACAGACACAAACATATACACGCACCCCCATTGTTTCTTTATCCAGTTTTCTTTTCTTGGGCACTTGAGTCTTTAAAATAAAAATTTTGACTATTGTGAATAGTGATGCAATGAGTATCAGAGTGCAGATGTCTATTCTGCATTGTACTTTTGAACACTAGGGGTATATTCCCAGAAGTGGCATAGTTGAATATTAAATAAAAAAGAAAATAACCTTTTTCAATAAGACTCTGCAATGAGAAGATTATGGTAGATTTCAGATTTGGAATTTCAGTATCTCTAAAATTAGATGGGAAAAATCTCCAAAGCAATAATTTTTATTAATGGGACCTTCTTTATAATTCACATATTTTTGATAGGTCAGATTCTATTTCTAGGAGAAATACCTTCAGAATTTCGGAAGGAAAGTTTGGAACATGTCTGGTTGTGCTCATGGCTTACTCTTGGATCTGTGCTCAGGAGTCTGGTAGTACTCAGACACTATATATAGAACTGAGAATCAAAATAGACTTAGCTATGTGCAAGATGAACACTTTGCTCTCTTTGTATTCTCTGTAACTTAGCTTAGAAAACTTTTAAGACTTACAATTTCCTAAAGAAAATTCTTCAGGGACTCTTGGCCATTTCTCAATTGAAAAATTATAGAATTTAAAGAGTACTCAAAATAAATTTTACTGATTCTCCAGTACCAAACTTAAAGTCTATATAGTTATAGCTACTCCTAATATCTTGTTTTCCCATTATGGAGTCTTCTACGAGTTTTTGCAGTCTGTATAATTACACAGCTCCACCCAAACCTTCCTATTATTGTCATTACATCCAGAAGCAAGTAGGTAAGTAGAGGTAGTACCTAAAGTATTGGTTACTCTGAAACTTATTGTAATAGTTCCTGGGTATACCACTTCAGAGAGTATAGTATTGCTTATACATACATTCAAAATAAATAGTTTTTCATGACTTTTCTAAGAACTTTAAAAAGGGGATAGATAATTATTATAAGCACCTGAGAAGCATTATTCTGGTGATTTGGTATTAAATATATATTTACTTTTATTATTGGGGGTGGGCTATAGGTGACCGTTACCAGTCAAAATCTTAAATTTTGTTCTTTGTTTAGGGATCAATCCTGGAAGTTTTCAAAGGACTATAAGTGACCCCAAAGATCAACCCAATGTCTGCTGTGTGTAAGGCAAGGTCCTTCACACCTATGCTATCTCTCTGACCTCAATTCTGTTTTTAAATCAATTGTCTTTGTGGTCAGAAACAGGAATCTCTTCTGACTTTTGGTATATAAATCTACTTTTCTATATAACATGATCTTTATTAGTTTCATGTGTCCTAATTGGAATGCTTTTGACTGCTCTGAAAGACAATCGTAAATTGTTGATTATCTCTATTTGATGACCTCAACTTACTTTTGGATTATATGAAGTATATTTTTTTTATTGCGAGGAGTTGATTTCTTTTTACACAAGTCTAAAGATTATGGAAATATTTCTGCCTTGCCATTCACATTTGATTGATACTTTTCACTTTGAAAGCTAATTATATCTGATGTGAAGGAAAAATGGAACTCAGAAATATGGGTATTCTTTTCATGAATTTTTACTGTGAATATGTGGCCTATCTGTTCCATATTTCCAGACTTCAGCTTATTTGTGGATCAACTAAGACAGTGTCTCTTGTCTTCTCTGAGGACTGAGGTATATAACGAATATGGCTTCTCAGAATCTTAGATTGGCATCAACCTATAAAGTCAACCCTATCTGACCCTGAACTCTAGCAGGAATACTTTCTTCTGCCTAATGACATAGGCTTTTTAGTTACTGTGTAAGTTCATCAAAAGCTTGAAGCTATTTATATTCAAGACTTTATTTCTGAAGTCTAATAGTTTAAATCAAATACTTTATTTTTTATAACAAATTATTTATTTAAAGAAAATGTATTACATTGTTGACATAACTGATCATAATACATTTGTTTCAAGATGACAGAAAGAGAAGTTATTAAAAAATAGAAAGAAATTAGAAAATCTAAAAAAACAGGATTGGAAACAAGAACTGGAGAGTTCATTAGCAGCTACATTCCTGAAAATTGCTGTAATATTACCAATAAGTCATTAATACAATAGCAGAAGGTTTATAATAGTCTTTTTTTTTAAATATGAAATACACTAAAAAATGTAAGTGTATTTCTGGCAGTTATTGTTGTTTGCATAGGCACAGCAAAATATGGAATAAATTGGAAGGAAAAATCTTTGACCTAAAAACAGGAAGACCTTAACCCTGAAGTACTTTGGCATAAGACCAACTCCAGGCTCCAGGCATACTATGTTGACTTAATCATTCTCTGTGGTCCCAGAAACAACTCTTCACCATCACAGTTATTGCTGTCAAGTTTCTGTAGTTATAGATCCTGGTTTTTGTTCAGGACCCATGTCAAAATTCAGGTAGTGTCTAGCATCTTCTGGTTTCATCTCACCATTTGGTAGCATTGAGAGAATTCTGCCCTGAAAGCAGACTATTGCTGTTCCGAGGTTGTCAGGGTGTCATAAGAACCATCTTTGGAGTTAAGTCAGTGGTGGGGCCTTCCTTCGAAGAATTTTTATTCCTTATGATGGTGTAGGAGACCCTGTTTGTTTCTGTAGATGGTATCAATGAGAACCCAATACTTCATACTAAACACCATATACTATCGTCTGGTTGGTTATAGTTCTATCTTTGGAAACTTTCAAAATTTTTTCTACATTTCTACCAGCATTTTTGTAAATCACTTGAGCTTGACAATAGAAGAACTTTTGCCACCGTCATTTCATTATTAGTGAATTCTCAAACTAAGTTTTATTGTGTTTAGCAGATAATACATTAAAGCTCTGAGACACAGATAATAACCCCATTACTGGACAACATACTACTAAATCCAACCAAGACTGTAATTTCTCTTGGAGAAATATATACATAGGAGATTATTTGAGTGTGTTTATAAATGTTCCACTTACCATTAAGAGATTACAACTTGCCGGGTGGTGGTGTTGGAGGTAAGGTGCCTGCCTTGTCTGCGCTAGCCCAGGACGGACCACAGTTCGATCCCCCAGTTTCCCATATGGTCCCCCAAGCCAGGAGCCACCTCTGAGTGCACAGCCAGGAGTAACCCCTAGCGTCACTGGGGTGTGGCCCAAAAACCAAAAAAAAAAAAAAAGAGATTACAACTCTAGTTAGGAAACACATATAAATATATTTCTATTGCTGGGATCACACTTTAACCAAGGGAAAGATTTTTTTTTTTTTTGGTTTTTGGGCCAC
>PVKC010015065.1:0-21728 GCA_004027635.1 Crocidura indochinensis | reverse complement strand
GATACTTTCTAGAATCTCGTTTTGGTGAACAGATTTGTCCCTTTCTCTTTATTCCCTTGAAGTGTGTGAGCTTAGAAATAAATCCCCCCTCCCTCCCTGTACAGTGAAGCAAAACAAAATTGGGAGCAGGTTCAAAGTAGAGTCAGAAAGGCAATTATGGAGCTGGCGGCAAGGGAGCGGATCTGGAGTAATTGGCAGTAGCCAGGGGCCCTTTGCCTCTGGCCTCAGCCCAGCCTATGGCAGGAGAGCGAAGCCTGGGTGGGCAGGCCGGTGGCCAGCGGGTCAGCAGGCTTTCCAGAGATTTGTTGATCTCCAGGGAAGGCCCTCAAGCTGGACGCCCAGCTCGCAGCTGATTTCTGTGAACACGTCTTTCCCAAATCAGCAGCACACCGTCTGTCTGAGATACCTCATCCCACTGGTTTTCTTTTTCTTTTATTTTTTTTTAAATGACCCACTTTACTTTCCAGTGTAAATGTTGAGTACATCAATCTCAACCTTAGATAAGAACGGATCTAGTTATTTAAACCAAATTAAAGATCTCCAAGAAGAGTGAAAAGCCAGAGCAAGCCCATCATACTATATTCGGAGATACAGACACATCCAGTTTACAGTTAGGAAGCAGATTCCAATTGAAAAGGCTTCCTTGCTTGGTGATTCTATCAGGAACCGCAAATGGGCTACTCTCTGCTGAGAAAAATCGACCGCCTTAGACTCTAGGAAGCCAGGAGCAGGACCTGACCCATCGAAGCTAGTACTTGGCCCACCTGGCTGTGACTGGTTCAGAGGATAGTCTTGTGATCCACGTCAGCCAATCAGTGAACTTCCTTGGGTATTTTAAACTTAAATTGAGAGGATCTTTTTTGTGTTTTGTTTTGTTTTGTTTTGTTTTGTTTTTCCCTTGTATTGCAAAGATAGAATTCAGAGCTACCCATGGCTATGTCTCTTTCAAATAGAAAAAGAAAATCTGTAATGAAGACTAGAAATGGATATAAGCTGTGTTATAAGACTGAGAAAGGAAGTAAGGGAGGGAGGAAGAAAGAGAGAACCGGAGTGGTTAAAAAAAAATTAAGTTCTAATGGTCTCCTTGGCCTTGAGACTTGTCTCTGAGATCAGTATTGTCTTACTAAAACTGACTTGTTTATTGAGTTAATGCATTTCCTAATCTTCCTGACATTTTCTCTTTCAGTTAACTTCTAAATCTTGGAATCCCCAAAGTTGAGTCCCAAATCATTTTCCTGTCTTCATCTTCATGAGACCTTGGAAGTCTCATCTGGTCCTGTGGCTCCAAGCAGCCATTTCTGCTGACATTGTCACACAGTGATCAAGTCCTGACCTCTATACCACATATCTGCTTGCCTGTTTTCTGGGTGCTTCCGGGTTATCTGCTTGTCATTTTGAATGGGATAGTCCCAACATAGACCTCCCCTAAGCAGTCCTCATCTTAGTAATGGTACTGCAAATTTCATTTTTCAGTTATTCAGGTCAGGAATATAAGCATTTTCCTTGACTCATCTCTGTCTTACACCTCCAACATTCAATTCATCATCAAATCTTGCTGATCTGCTTCTGACATAAATCTCCGGGTTGTCTTCTTCTTTTCATCACTTTTCTCAGCCTGGTCTCTCACAGCAGTTCCCTAAATGGCTGTCTTGCTTTTTCTCTTGACCATCCCTAATGCATTCTTCATCTGCACATGGCGCACAGAAAGTGCTCTTTAGAATCTGAATGGTATAATGTCACCTGCATGCCTAATGTCCTTGAATAACTTCCATAATAGCTCTTAGAAGCCAAACTTCTTATCATATACTATAAGTCTCTGATCTGGCTCTAGTCCAGTTCTCCAACTTATCTTCTTAATTAGGACTCATGTTTTGGGGGCTGTCAAACTTGTTCTCTGCCTCAGGGCCCTTGCACTTGCTTATCTCTACCCAGAATACCTCCATAGCTGTTTCCTTTTTATCACTTGACTATCCAGATCTAAGTTATGTCTTATTCTTTGGCAACAATTCCTATGCTGTGTTATTTAAGTATCTTATCATGATCTGATATGATCTTCTTTTTCATTCTTTAGATTCATCTTTTTTTTTCTAGAATGCCAGCTTCATAAAACCCTTGGTCTTATCTTTACACTACGTTGGCACTGAAGAAAAATTTCCTGGCCAAGTGCACTCAATAAGTGTTTGCTGAATAAAAAAAAAAAGAAAAGAAAAGCATATATATTTAAGAGTTTGGCTTCTCTTTCTTGAGAGTGTATTTTGAGAGATACAATGTGCCCTCATAAGGTAGCATCAAAATCAATAATAGTAAGTTAAATAGGCATAAATTTAATTGATTACAAAGTTGTAATGGTTAGCAACAACAATGATGCTATTTATTGAGCATATACTGTTAACTAGGTACATAATTTTATTTTACATTGGTTTGATGTAATTCTCACAGAAACCTAAGATAGGTATCTTAATACTTTCAGTACTGGAAACTGAGACCCAGAGAGATTATAGGACTTGTTCAAGATTACCCAGCAGGTAAAATCAGTGAGTCTAAAACTTGAACTTGGGAGTTTTGACACCATTGTCAGTATTTACTCATGACATCACACTACCTCTCTAAGTAAATATAATAAAAGGGTATGAAAGACAAATATTTAACCACGTCAACTCCTCACTTCTTATCTGCCATGAGCTTTCAAAGATCTCTTGGTAGATAGAAATTTCACTGCTGAAACAATAGAATAAAACGTGAGACAAAAAGTCCGTTACTGGGAAAAATCTATGAAAATCAGTTTAACAAACAAAACGTCAGAAGTCTAAAGTTCCTTACTAGACTCACATTTTGCTAGGGTGCAACTTTATTTCTACCTCAAAGGGAGCTGTGTCCCCTGTAGTGGGAGCCTTGAGGTTCCTGGGGGGGGGGCGCAGGGAGGCATGTTTGTTCAGAGTCTTCCTCTTTTGCTGCCATCTTGAGCCAACTCTGCAAGCCAGAGAAGCTTTAGAAGAGATGAAATAACATCTCCCCAGGCTGTTCCAGTGAGGCTGATATAGTGCAATTTGAGTAAGAAAGATTGTATCGTGCACATGTGAGTTGGCTCTACAGATAGATGTCTTCCCATCCAAGGAGCTTTTAATTTGGGGGTGAAGAGGCAATTGATTAATTGATAGAGGTAGAACAAGAGCAGAGAGAAAGAGACAGAAACAAAGCTAGGGAAGAGAGAGAGAGAGAGCATTTTAAGAAGAGTCAAGAAAAGATCAAAGGAGAAAAGAGAGAGAAAGGGAAGAAAGGAACTAGTGGAGGAAGAGGGATGGAAAGAGAATGGAGAAAAAGAGGGTGAATTGGATATTCTTGACTTTGTCTGCATGAGCTGAAGTCTGGGCTGATAACTGGTCCTTCTGCACCCTGGGAGCTCCATTCCCTCTCAGGCTGCTGCCATCTTTACTTCAGCTCCCACATTCTTAGCCTTGCCACACATACTCTTGTCTGCTAACATGGGTGCAGCCCCTGTGCTCCCCTTCCTGCTGCCAAGGTTAGAGGTCATGGAGAATGACTGTCACAGTGCCCAGCACATGCTGGCTAATTGCCTTCCTAGCCAGGGAGACCCATCGGCCTGCTGCTGCTCTGGCATGATTTGGAATCTCGATGTTTCTCCTAAGCTCTGTCTCCCCTCAAGGTGTCCATTAGTTTATAATGGTCGCTCTTCATCTCCGTCTTGTTTATCCATGATCGACTTCCTCAGGATTACTCTCACCTTTGAAACATTTCATGAAACCCTTTTTCCTTAACTCTCCTCCAAACATGAACTCAGCTAGGATTTTTGTCAAGCTTATCTTCTCCCAGCAGTCTTAACTCACACAGCCAGTTTTTCTTTCCTTCCTTCCTTCCTTCCTTCCTTCCTTCCTTCCTTCCTTCCTTCCTTCCTTCCTTCCTTCCTTCCTTCCTTCCTTCCTTCCTTCCTTCCTTCCTTTGATCCTTCCTTCCTTCGTTTCTTTCTTTGTTTCTTTCATTCTTCTTTTTTTTGGTACATAATTCATCTTCATTTCTAGGACAGATGTTTCTTTCTCTTCTTATTAATTATCACAGATACCCAAATCAAACCGAAATATAAACTAACTTACTCTCTTTCTCCCTTATCAATAAGAATGAAAAGGACAGCTATGGGCCCTTTCTGCTATGAGGAAAATCCCTGGGTAGAAAATAAAAATAAAAATAAAGACACTGAAATTACCCATTTATTTAATTACAAGGCACTTGCTTTCACAAGCCACATTTCCACTGCTGAGAAGATTCTGATTTGGCAACAAAAGGCAAAAAGCTATTTCGAGTGAGAGCGCCAAGGAGTCCGCGTTAGCAATGGCGAGAAGAGAGCCTGTGGGGAGACTTCAATGGCTTCTCCCTTGGCGGGAGGAACAACCAGGAGGTGGGGCCCAGGCAGAGAGGAGAGTGACACAGAGAGATGGATAAAGTACAGACAGGAAGATCAAGAGACAGAACAAAATGTTAGGAAGCGAGAGAGTCACACAAAGAAACTTAATCACAGAACCAGGGACGGAACCCAGAGCCCAGAAGGAGATGTGAGAAGAGACGATGGAAAAGATGAAAGGGCAAAGAGTGAAGGAAGAGATCAGGGCAAATAGGGTTCACCTTGAATCCTCAAGGTCATTCACTAGCTGTCTTCTGTAACCGGGAAACCATGGCAGCCATTGAGAGCATTGCTCTCAGACTGTGACTGGCAGCTTCTGAATTTATACAGTGCCATTTGCCTTGGCAAAATTCAGAGCTAGAGAAAATAGGGAGTGGTAGTTGTTTGATAGGTTCCTACTGGAATAAAGTTTTATTTAAATAAGAATGTGGGACCGGTGAAGTAACTCAAGTGGTAGAGTACATGTCTGCTATGTGGGAGGCCCCAAGCTGGATCTCTATTTTCCCAGTACAGGGTGTGGCCTGGTAACAGCTGAGTGATCCACTGGATGTGGATCCCACATCAATGCATGTAAAGATGGAAATATATAGCAATCTGTATTCTCATTGCAATATGAATGACTCAATGAAGCATAAATGGAATCAAGATTGAAAGCCTTGGAATGACCCAAAGTCCAATTGAGGTGAAATAGCCAAATTAACATTAGTTTTGATTAGTTTTTATTTACTTATTGTTGGTTCAAGGGCACACCTGAAGTGCTATGGGCTTACTCCTGGCTCTATGCTTAGGGTCATTTCTGGCAAGATTTGAGGGACTATATGGGTTGGCAAGGAACAAACCAATGTTAGCCATATACAAAGCAAGTGTCTTACCAGTTGTGTTCTCAGTAGAATATGCCCCATACATTCACCACCATTTATTTTTACTGTGCCTTCTCCCCAGATCACAAGACTTTCATATTGAGTTTCTCACACTAATGTGTAAGTAACAGGCCTGGGCCCAGAATTAGCTCTCCTATTCTACCTCTAGCTGCTGTGGATCTCTGATGATCACCTAGAATGTAGTGGTTTTAATCTGATATTCTGCCATTATAGGTCTAGAGAGATTGTATAATGAATAAGGTATTTGTTTTACACATGGCTAACCAGGTTCCATTCCAGGCAATCCACATGGTTTCCTGAGCCCATCAGGAGTGACCCCCAAATGTAGGGCTAGGAGTAAGGTCTGAACACCACTAGGTGTGACCTCTCCAAAAATAAGATCTGGGATGATTGTGTTAGAGCACGGTTCTCAAACTTTTTAAACAGGGGGCCAGTTCACTGTCCCTCAGATCGTTGGAAGCCAGACTATAGTAAAAACAAAAACTACGAACAAATTCCTATGCACACTGCATAGATCTTATCTTGAAGTGAAGAAACAAAATGGGAGCAAATACAGTATGTGACCCGCAGGCCATAGTTTGAGGACCACTGTGTTAGAGTATGGAGAACTTCAAAGTTCACATCTGGTAAAATTGTTGGGATGGAATATCTCCCAGCTCATGTGAAAGGATCCTGTATATTCTGCTTGGGTATTGCTTGTGTGTATCAAGAGAAAACTCTGGCTAACATCATGGTTGCCAAGGAGGCTTGGCTGAAAAGTGTGTATTGAGGATGAATGTGTGCTCATAAGAAAAGTGCTATGTCTAACTCAGTGTTGCTATTAGCATGGGAGGAGAGATGATGACCTACTTGAGACTTAAGGGCTTGGCAGACTGAACCTTGTTTCAGAACCAGATCAAGATGTGTGACTCTGACCTCTTCTTTTGCAGGCCCCTTCAGAGAGAAACTTGAAGAATGCTGCAGAGCTCACCAAAAGTAACCAGGTAAGCTTCCACCTCCTGGCTTCTGTGGAACTTGTGTTGTGTCTAAATGTGTTTCATTTCATGCTGGTCGATGTCTAGAGGGAAATCAGAAAAGACAAGTTTTGTTCATTTCCATGCATGTTAATATTGTATCTACTGGATGCTAGTCACTTGGCACAAGGGGTTAATTAATGTATTATTATTTCTGTGAATACATATTTCATAGATTCACCAGTAAAACTCTTGTGCTTCTGCATAGAGCTCTCTTTATTTCATCCTGTAAATCATATTCTAGTTAACTCTGTTCACTTTGCTACTGAATATCTCTGGAATGTTCTTTTATTTCCTTCCCTGTATGTTGTCTTATATGTTCACTACATTACCAACAAGGAGCACAAAATTTGGCACAATTCTTATGGTATATTTGCTAGGTGGTTAAGTTAATAGGAGTTATATATAGTTAAATAGTAGTTCACTGGGTTGGCTCAAGAAAGGGGCCATGAGATATTTATTTTAATCTCTGAGGAGAGAGTTGGCCATTTCTTGATCTCAGTCGTGTCTGAGTTTTTCTAAGAATATCACTCTAGGTCATCACCTGATTCTTATTTTCAGCTTCTAAGCTACAAGGTGTTAGCTCCTAGATATAACATTGACCCCTCCCAGGATATTTGACATTAAAACTTGGTTCTGGAAGGTAAAAAGTATTCAAAGACTCAACAAATGAAGAGCAATGATAATAAACATGTGCTCAGAGCCTCAAAATTTTCACAAAGCTTCCCAGGTATTATTTGATTCTTACAATAAATTGAGATCTGAGACGCTTAGCAAACTGACCCATGTTCTGCAGATAGAAGGAATAAAGACAGAAAACTAGGAAACCTTTGAAATCCAAATCATCCTTGGTCTTTTCTTCCCTAACACCATGACTCCTTATGACTCTTAGAGGAATTGTAGGCACCAAAAAAAAAGTGTGAGCATTTTGGGCATTAGGATGGGTCTTCCCAGTACCAACCAAACTATACCATGGAGCTGATGTCCTCATCTGCCTACCAGGAATATTCCTTCAGAGAAAGATATGGCCACAACCCCACTTGAAAACCCCTTGGTGAAGTCCAGCCTGTGTCAGTGAGGGAATGAGGGTTCTGTGGTAGCCTTCTATCCTAGGGTCAGTCATGACATGACCGGAAGTTACAGGCAGAATAAAAACAATGGCCATGTCAGGCAGGCTTCCAGCCTAACTCAAAAAGAGGGATTCGTTGAGGGGGTAGTGCTGAATACTGATGGTTGGGAAACATGGGCACGGTTCTGGTAGTCTGTGTGTATGAGGAGCGTGGATCCCCTTCAGGATGGCAGTGTTCGTGTACTGAATGTCTTCAAACAAAGACTGGCAATGAGAACAGGAGAGATAGCTGAAGATGTAGTCTAGACTTGGAACTACAGTAGCATTTGATTGAGGAGACAGACTTGAATTCAAATGGCCAGGGCCAGTGATTTCAGGGGAACCCTGATTTCCACATGCAAACTCCAGGGAAGGAATGTAGGTAAGAGTATGCAGGGTGAAGAGTAGTTTGAGAAGTATAAACCTCACAGCATGGCTCTGAAAGGGCCTTGCTCCCAGTATGACCCGTTAGCCAGCAGATGAGACAAAAAAGGAGATGGAAAGCTGAACCAGGGGAAAGGAAACAGTCCCCATTGGTGACTGAGTTCCACACATTGGCTGCCTTATGCCTTTTCCCATGTTTTCTGCTAAGCCTAGGCCCAGCTGACACATATCTCTCATTTCTAGCCATTCCTAGGTCCAACACTACTTATTTTTCTCTTCATCAGCTCCCCAGATTGACAAGGCAAGAAGCCTGCTGTCATTCAGCCTCCCCCCACCTTGAAAAAGAAACTGCCATTGATTACAGACCCACCAAATTAAAGCTTCGGGAGACTTAAGTGAGCAATTATTATCAGCCTCAGAATTCAGGAAATTGTTTATCAGGCATCCTCTAGTGGTTACTCTGACAGCCTCCTGTGGTGCTTTCTCAGCTGTTCTGTGGAGCTGTGGGCCTCCTCCTCCTCCTGGCAGTTGAATGGGCCCATGAGTTTTCTGTGTTTGCAGCCAAGATGGCATCCTTTCTTATGAGCCAGGAGGGACACCTTCATCCAGGCTCCTGTCTTAAGGCAAGCCTTAATGACATCAGTGTAAATGAAAGTGTGCAGGTGAGAGAATAGTCAATTGGGATTTCCTCCTTCAAAATGCCCCCCTAAATGGAATTCCTTAGTATTCCTGGGTAATGGTGGGACTATCAAGTTCCCCCTAAACTATGGCTATACATGGACTAGATGGTGTATTTAATATGAGCATTTTTGTGGCATCTGTAGCCCAGGTTTGAGTTTCCCTGAATGCAGGCGTAGTGCATTCGAGCCTGGCCCTATAGGTTGGCTCCTTTGAGTACTCAGGAGGTCCAATCACCATCCAATGGCCTGATTGGTGTCTCTGCTTTATTTCCAGCCTGATGGGTGTCCATTCATTCTCTCAGGTGTTCATGGAATGTCACAGAATGCTCTAGAAATGGAAAGTCACTTAGCTCAGTTAAGTGGGGGCCCAGGCAAGACCTGCTACGGTGATTTTTAAAAAAACATAGGGCAAGGTAAATGGGGGGAAAGTATTTTCAGAAAAGGAGCAATGAGTGTGAGAGAGAAGATATGAGGATGTTTTAGGTAACCCTGAGTAGAAGTCTCTCAGGAGAATAGCTTGGAGAGAAGCTAGGAAAGTAGACAGGAAGCAAGAATTCAGAGGACCGGAACCAGGAAGTGAGCTCAGCATATGGGCTCTGTGTGAGGCTATAGTTTGCAGCAGGAGCTGTGAAGAAGAACAGGAAGGGCATGAGGTATTCTGAGCCAGAATCCAGGCAGAAAATGAGTCTCACTGTGGAAAGGCACTTTTTAGAGCAAGAGGGATTTAGATATAGGTAATGAAGAAGGAACCAGCTCTAGCTGAAATAGACAGAGACAGAAAAGCCAGCTGGGGAGAGAGGGCTGTTGACAAACCAGAGTCTAGGTGTCCTGCCAAGAACTACTGGGACTCAGAAAGGGAGGCTGAGCCATCAAAAGGCTGACTCAATTGTAACGCCCTTAAAATTTCTCCAGTCCAAATTCACATACAAATTAGCCCTTTTACTTTGTACTCAGGAACTTCTTGTTCCCAACCTTCCTTCCCCACAAGCTCTTCTTCTGAATCTTGCTATACTAAGCCCTTTTCTCTCCCTTTCATATGCAACCTGAGAGACATCTATCTATGCTGGCTCTGGAACACCCTGTCTTGTTCTTCGTAGAGTTCCAAGCCCAGAAGCCTAAAACAAGACACAAACTTCTAGAAATGTTTCTTCAGGACTCCTTCCAACATTCCACCCTTGTTTGTTTGTGGAGGGAGGCACATACCTTCCATGCAGTGCTCATCTGGCTCAATGGTAGTCAACCAGACATAGCTAGTTAAATGCTCAGGCTCAGAGTTTCTTGGCACTGTGTAATGCAATGGGGTGAACTTGGAGCCTCATGCATACCAGACATGTGCTCCAGTTATGTGACCTATTTACCCAGCCCCCAGATCCTCTCTCTTTTACTTGATTTTTCCATCAACACTAGTCAGAAGCCACAGGATAAGCAGTTTACTAAATAGATTACCTTATTGTTTCTGATCCAGGAAAACAATAAAAGCTTAGCTTGTGGGCAAGGACTTTGTCTTATATATCTTTCTCTAGCCTGTGAATTATAGCAGGAGAGTAAAGATCTCCAGTACAATTGGATGTCTAATTAGCATTTGCAATACAATTATTAGAGCCCTACCCAGCCAAGCACAACCAGAGGCAAGTTGGAGCCACCAGGTATGGATAAAACAAGCAGATGGAAAAAAAATCGAACTTGGGGATGTTTTTCAAATTCCAAGAGAATCATTTGGAATGTGGTATTTAGAGAGCTGTCATGTGGCTAAGGAATTTAGATTTTTTTCTTTCTTGTTTAGGTATCAAGGTATCAAGGCAGGGCAGTTGGATAAAAGTTATAGGGAAAGAGAATTGGCCTAACAGGAAGATGCTTTTTCAGAGCTGTCCAGAGAGATGGAGTATGTAGGTCATGAGACATGCACATAGAAAGTTCTGGAACAAGAGAAGGGGTTTCAGAGGGTGGGCTTTTATTCCTAAATTCTGTGATGAGGATGACAGTATTTCCCTCACAAAACTGGTATTAGGGATAAATGAGATAATGTGTAAAGTGTTTGGCAGAATTCATTAATTGTAGTTCTCATTATATTGAAATGACTTAATATAATAAGGACATTTACACACCATATGAGTAGGCATCAAATTAGATATCTCTGAAGTTGCACCCATCCCCAAATATCTATGATTGAAAGATAATGAATGTTCATTGGTAAACTTGACCTTTTAGAGATGCTATCTCGTCTGTGGAGGCCTGAATAGCTTCCATGTTCTAGTGAATTATAGCTGTCATTTTGCAGTAGAGGATGGTAGGAAAAGGTAAGAATCACCAGAAATAGCTAGGATCAAATAGAGCTGATTTGTAGACAAGAGCAGAGGGTTGCTAAAATTTGGTTACAGGCAAAAAGAAAAAAATCAAGTTGATCAAGTCAAGCATTTAAAAATGAGCTTACAGGTGGCCAACGATGAAAATCAGGAAAGTGGATCTAATAGAGTTAGCATTGATCACTAGGAATATTTTATTGTGTGGAATTTTAAATGGTTTATTTGGGATGTTGTGGGGGAAAACGGTTGGGCCATATCCAACCACTCAAAATACTCAGGGCTTACTCCTGGCTTTACAGTCAGGGCTCACTCCTGGAAGAATTTGTGGTACCATATGTGTTGCCATGGATCAAGCCTGGATTGACTGTGAGCAAAGCAAGCTCCCTGCCTGTTGCACTACCTCTCTGGCCCAACAAAAATGTCTTGGGCTCTGGGAGATGCATGTGGTCACCCGCATGGTAGGGAGGGAGGCAGTAGAGAAGGTTGTGGCAGTTGAACCTTGGCAGACATGTCAAGAAATACAGCCATGCATTCCAATCATTTTGGCTGTGAGCCTGTAATAAATTGGTACAATTTGAATTTTAAAGACACATAGAGAAGAATGGACCTGAAGGCCTCCCAGACTTTTTCCTCCAACAAGACAGGGCTCTGGGTTCCCCTGGCTGTGAAGAGGTCATGGTTTTCTTGATGCCCAGCTTCTGTCTTTCTTCTTCACAGGCAGTCACAGCCCCGTGCCTTTCTACAGGGGCTCCTTCATGGCTCTGGGGAACCCTCCTCCTCCTCATCCATTCTAGACTTGGGACTGTCCTTATTTCTCCCAGACTGACCTTCATCTACCTTTGCATTGTGGAAGAGCAATGATCTTCCGTGGACACTCTCAGACTGCAACTGGTGATATCCCATAAGTGAAATGAAACAGAGCTGTTACCATGATGATGTTACAGAGATTACACAGTCCTGCTGTCCTTAGGCCAGCTCTCCCACACACAGGTCTGCCCTAATCTCAGACCTACATACATGCCCAATCTCTCTCCCCCAGCTACAAAGAGCCATGAAGAATCTGGAAGTGTCCCTAAGCATTCTTGGGCACCATGGCAAAAAGGGAGCTAGCTCCAGGAAGAGGGGACCTTGTTAGCAGCATGTGCTTCCTTCCCCCCCCCCCTTCTTTCACTCTTTCTTTGAAGTGGAATCGTTCTGTTGTCAGCGTCAAGAGGGTGAGCCCATTTGACTGAAGCGGTAATTTGACAAGACACATCTTCCCTGTCACTCAAACCCTGCACGGCACACTTGGCATTGGCAGGCACCCGCTGCCACCTCCATCTCGGCTTTGTGTAACTCTCTGCCTTCCCCTAGAGATCCGCCTTCTTACAGATGAGGAAAGGAGAGAACCCACTTCATCTCAGGGGTCAGGAGGGCACATACTCAAATCAGCAATGAGCCAGGGAGCTCCAGGGGCCCACTGGGATTTGGGGGCAAGGAGTGGAAGAGAAGGGGTAGAACAGAATGTGTTCCTGAGACTCCTTAAGCATGTGGATGGCAGGATGTGAACAAAAGGCTGACATGGTGAGGGGCTAAAGCTGCTCTAAGATCCACCTGATGAATTCCTGTTTCTTGGACAGAGGACCTTGATTTCTGCCCTAGGACTAGGGACAACACAAAGGCTAACTGTGTGTATAAAAACTCCCAGTAGACTCAGGTTCTGTCCCTGGTACCACATGCTCACTGAGCTTCATTGTGTGGCCCCCCAAACTCAACAAACAAAAAAACCTCTGGCCCAAGGAAAACTGAAGTTTTTGGTCCCTGAATGCTGACTGCTGGGCCTGGCCCCCTGCCCCAGGCTGTCAAATTCCAGCCCCTCTGGGAAACAGGTTCCACATAGGGAATCTTTCTTACAAATTTGCTGATGAATTTTAAAAATTAGAACAATCCCAATCCTTGCTTAGCAATCCCCATGGGCAAGGCCCAAGACTTGGCCTATGAAGGGAATGGAACAATCCTTCTCCAACTGTTACTCGCATATCTCCTTTGTCTTCCCACCAGCACCTCATCCCGAGAGGCCCACCCATATGGTGTCGGTGGTGTGGTGGGTAGAGGGCTGTTCAGAACTGTGCCTGCTCACCAGGGAAGGAAAAAACAGGAAGGGGTCTTGTACATAGATGTTTGTTTGGAACGGCCACCCATACTCCATCTCTGTAAGTCCTGAGTCAACACACAGACGGAATCATGGCACCAATCCTCACAGGTTGCTGCTCTCTGGGAGCCAGAGCTACAGCCTGCAGAATCAGGGATTCTGCTAGCTAGGGAGACACGCAAGACTTTCCTGGGTGTTCGCTCCTTTCAGGGAACTTAACATTCTGGTTCTCACTAACCTCTCTTTGGCTAGCCCTTGCCTGTTCTCATAGGAAGGACCAGCTTCTGTCTCTTGTTGGCCCCTGTGCAGAGCAGGCCCTTGTGGGAAGGTGAAGCTCTGTGCTGTGTCTGAAGCTTCCAGAGTCCCCTGTGCAGGGACGAATGGTGGTTCAGAATCCCGCCTTAGATCAGCCTCTTCCCATCAGCTGCATTGCTGCCTCAAGGCCCAGGCTGTTCCTTAACTTGGGCCAAGGTTGCAGAACCTCTAGCTAGTTCTAGGAGTGAAGATAGAGCCCAGATGACACAGACTATTTCACAGCCTGTACTGTGGGTGAAGGGGCAGAGGCTGAACCTTGGAATCTACATTTGGTGGAGCCAAGATTGCTCCCAGGCAGGGCATCACCTGTGTAAGGTGAGTGTGCTACCACTAAGTCACACCAGTTTCTTGGATATAGGCAGTCGAATTCAAGCACAAACACAAAACAGTCTCTGGGCCTCTTCTGGAACTTGTCAGAGGTCTTATAGAAAGAGCAGAACATACTCAGCTGGCCCCACCTCAGATTACTATGTAAACCTCTTTCACTGCCACACAGATCCTGGCATCCAGGGGCTATATCTGGAATTGGATTGGGTCTTATAGTTGTCAGCAGTCCTTGATGCCATTAGCCCTTTCTCATTTTATTTGGGGGCCACACTTAGTGGTGCTTAGGGCTTTCTCTGGGTTCAGGGCTCAGGGAATCCTATGAGGGGTCAGAGATGTAACCCGGGTAGGCCAAATGCAAAGCAAGTGACTTACCCACCTTATCTCCTGCAGGGTCTCTCCAGCCTTCAGCCCTTGTCTTAGCACACAGTAAGCCAGTGCTTCCCCCACTGGAGAGCAAGGAGTGCTCATCTAATTAGTGATGCTGACTGCCCCCACCCATGACCTTGGCATTCACAAGTCTCCTTGCAGGACCCAGGGAGGCTTCTAACTCTCCCACCCCATTGCTCCCTTCTTCTTCTTTTTGCATTCTTTTTTTCCCTTAAATGTGCCCGTTGACAGTGTCATCTCTCAACTTGATAAACTTGTCAGAGGGAGCTCCGGGAAAGTGTGACACAGAGGTAGGAGTGATTGCTGAGTGTGCAGGGAGCAGAGGCCTGGCATTTGGGGAGGCTCCGGGACATTAGCCCGAGGGTAGGCAGCTGCTGTGGAGTGTTGCTGGCTCCTGGGCAGCAGACACCATCCCCTGCTTGTGCAGGCTAGCTATCTGAGGTGGTGGGGGCAGCATGGGGTGGGAAGAAGCAAAGGGAGATCCTGGGTGGGAATGTGGAGGGAGATGTGGGTGGACAGAGCCACCGGGTGGACATATGTGTTCATGTGTGTTTATGCTGGGGTCATAGGAGATGTGCTGAATTAGCAGGTGCTCATGTCAGTGGGGAGAATGAAGGGCTAAATCAGGCTTCTCCAAGAACTCAGCAGCCACATGGGTATGTTTCCTCTTCCCAATTTCTTCTTGAAAGATCACCTCAGACACCTACCTATAGAACATGCTGGATACTTCCAGACCCACTCTGAGCACAGACAGTGAGGAAACTGCTGTGAATTGTGTTGCAGAGGCTTTGGGGTGTAGCCCATTGATTCCCAAGGCCCCTGATGCTAAGAGGGCAAAGCTAGAATCAGTAAGTGCAGGAAATTGAAGCACCTCACTTTTTGCTTGACCTGATTTCCTAGGGGCCAGGGAGAAACTTCATTAAATGGGGAATAGAGGGAAAAATCTGAATCTAAACAACTCGCTCTGCTCAGTCTCCCTTGACCTCCATGTCCTGCCTGGACAGTGGGAGCTGACAATGCAGAGGACCTGCCCCACTATTCTGACTTCTGGGTAAGTGTCTAAGTGCCATCCTAGGACTCCATTAAGCCAGTGTCTTTCATCAAGCGAGTGAAAGATATTTTTAGGAGGGGGAGAGATAGTACATGGGGTAGCAGGGTGCTTGCCATGTAGGTGACTGACCCCAGTTAGATCACTGGCACCACATATGATGATCCCCCAAATACCATGGGGAGAGCAGAGCAAGAAGAAACATTGAGCAATCCAAGAATAAAAGACACTTGCCAATTGCAAAGGTGTCAAAATTCAGAATGCTTGTCCCATCTCTTCCGCTAGGATAAAAACTTCCACCCTTATTCTGGATCCTCTCATTGGACTGAGAACACACCCAAGTTTATTTTTCTCTCTGAAGGGAACAGACTGGTCCCTCACTTAATAGAACCCCTGGTCTCTTTCCTGTAATACTGAGCTGTGTTATGGATTCCTGCACTCGTGCCGGTGAGTAACTAGAACACATTTCCAATGTTGCCTTGAGACCTCAATGCCAAGCAATGCACCTCACCTGGGAAGTGCGATCACCGCTCAGTGGTGCCTCTGCTGAGAGTGTGATATTTATGTTATAAAATAGGATTGAGATCTAAAAATAAGGGAACTTGTCAGAGCTCAGGATTCACGATGCCAGCGTGAATGACAGCACTGACAGCTACTGTGAGCAACCTGCCTGTGTCCACATTTCCAAACTGGGAGGGAGGTCAAATGGACAAATTAGGTCCTTGCCAATAAACAAGGAATGCCACAACCATCTATCCATTTTACCTTTTCGGTGTAAAAATGCTGCATCTTGGAAGTATAGTATTATCAGCTACACTAAACTCACTGGCATGAGGCTGCTCATTAGATCAATATATTAAAAAAAACATTGATGGATCTCATATAAGCCCATTATTATTCCAAGATATCTGTGTTACCATTGCACTTCCTCTGTTGGATCTGATTAGCATTGTGGTGCCATTGAAAACTATAGGCAGCTAGGGAGCCGGGAGGTGGTGCAGGAGGTAAGGTGCTTGCTGCCTTGCCTAGGACGGACCATGGTTCGATCCCCCGGTTCCCATATGGTCCCCCGTGCCTGCCAGGAGCGACTTCTGAGCTCATAGCCAGGAGTAACCCCTGAGCGTCACTGGGTGTGGCCCCCCCCCAAAAAAAGAAAAGAAAACTATAGGCAGGAAGAAGAGTCTAGAGGTTGGTACCACCAGCCTTGTACCAGCTGTGTCTTGGTTCCCTGGACTGCAAAAATTAGGGGGCTCTACAAGAAGCCTCGGAAGGTCCTGTGCAGCTTTGGCAGGTCTGAGGTTCCATATAACATGAGTCCACTGGTTTCTGTGACTGTGGGAAGTCCATGGCAGCCATGTTGGGTGTGGTAGCCTTTGTCTGGGAAGTTGGCACACAGAACAGGCAATAACAGTTTAGTCTGACCATGCTCTTCTTTTCTTTCAGGACTTTTCTCTTGGGGGAGTTAAATTGGACTGGTCAGTTTTGCTCGCTCTCTTTTGTATTTTCTGATTTGGTTTTTTTTTACCCACATCTCCAGCAAAGATGTAGTTTTTCATTTATTTTCACGGCAGGTTTCAATCCTCCCACCCTCCAGGTCCCCCTAAACAATATCCTCTACCCTTGTTACATCACTTAAAAAAAGGCTTCCAATTGGCTTTACCTCCTTCAGTGTTTGGAAATTTTTTTCTTGTGCCAATCTCTGAAACCTTAATTTGGGGGTCAGCCCTCTTTGGCGGTTTCCCTTTACCTCAAAGGAATCTTGGTGTGTTTTTCCATTTCAAAGTGTGTGGATTTCCCCCCACCCAAAGGCTCTCACAGAGAAAGTGTTTCTGTCTCCACCCTTTAGCAAAAATGTATGTTTGTCCCCAGGAAAGAAGAGGTGTTTTTTTTTTTTCCTGTGGAAATCTTCCTCATGCTGGTTCTAAAGCCACTCACATCTCTGTGTGAACCCTGTTCCCGCCCTGGTCTTTGTGAGGGAGAAGTGAAATTCGCACAAAAGTAGAAAGCAGAGAGATTGCTCCACCAGGCCGCCAGGCCGAGGCCTTCTGAGGGCTGCTGTAAGCCTGCAGACAGCTGTGCAGCTGGTACAGTAACAGGGCCCATTCCAGACGTGCTGGGACTCGACAGCCAACAGGCTCCACCAACAGGCCAAATCAGCCCCAGATAATCAACAGAGAAGAAGTCAGAAATTTTATTTATTGTTTTAAACATGCATGGCAAGTCCTGAGGATCCGTATGATTTGGGACTGGAAGGATGAGCCAGAGACAGAGGGATCATGTTGACAAGAGGGATCACATTCACTTCTCTTCTTTCTTGATACTCTTGCTGTGAGTGTGCTCAGAGTACCTGTTTAGAGGTAATAAAAAAAAAGTACTCAGGGACTGGAGAGATAGTACAGTGGATAGGGCATTTGCGTTGCATGCAGCCAACACTTGTTCAATCTTCTGCATTAGTCTGGTTCCCTGAACACAGAGCCAGGAATATGCCCTGAGCTGTACCTGCCAATCAAAAGAAACCAGTTTATCTCCCAAGGTACCAAAGCACCCCCAGAAAACACAATCTTACCTGGGTAGTCCGAGTTAGTGTCTGCATACAAAGTTTGCCCAGAACTTCAGGAAGGATGCCTGAATCTTTCTGATGTAAGGTTCTCTTTTTGTTTTGTTTTGTTGCTTTGGTTTTTGAGCCACACCCTGTGACGCTCAGGGGTTACTCCTGGCTATGGGCTCAGAAATCACTCCTGAGTTGGGGAATCATATGGGATTCCCATTGAACCACGGTCTGTCCTAGGTTAGCTGCTTGCAAGACAAAAAAAAAAAATGCCCTATCACTTGCACCACCGCTCTGGCCCTTGATGTACAGGTTCTATCAGCAGTGCTCAGGAAGGCTACGGGAGACTCTCTCAGACATTTTCGGAGATCAGTTAGCCTCGGGTGACCTGGATTTTTCATGGACTCTGTTAGAAATCAGGGAGCCCTTTGGATTTCGTACAGTTCAGGCATTCAAAGGAAAACATGGGCTAATGGGCCACTGGGGGTGGGAGGGTGGGGTGAGTAGAAGAACAGAAGAGCAGATGGCACAGTGTTCTGGGTGTCTCTTGAGTAACTCAGACCTTGGCAACTTTATTTTTAAGTTGTTTTTCTCTGGGTCCTCGGGGCAGCCACTGAGGAGGACTGGCTGGTGGCTGCAACTCGGCACACACGTCCCTACAGTATTTTCCGTGCAAAGGCAGGTGGCCTTCAGATCGACTGCAGGTTACGAAATGGAAAAAGCTCATTGTCGTGTGGGACTTTGCAGGGATCCAGGAGTAAATAATACTCTTCCTCTAGCTTTAGCCTGGTGCTATCTTAATTGCGATCTCTGGTGAGATTTGGAGTTATGCGTTTTTAACAAGCAAACCATAAAATAAGGTTTAATCTCCCCGGAGCCCCGGAGTTAATTTATCTGTCCACAGGCTAAGATCTTTTTAAAGGTTAAGAATGCTCCAGTTTCCTTTTGCGTGTCTGGGGCAGCTGGGACGCCTGCGGATGTCTCCTACGGGCTGGCGGCTGGAATCTGGCTTTCATCAGCGCTAAAGATCCACCCTTAGGAACCCCTGCTATCCTCTGAGATCAAGGTGTGGAGCCCAGTAATAGCCAACTGTCTCTCATCCTGAGGCAGGGGGATTGCTATTCATCAGGTCCTGGTCTTTGACAGCACCCAGTCTGGATACTTTCTGGAAAAAGTAGGGGTGGCATCTTTTTTTCTGCAGGTAGGAATGAGTGAAGGAGATGTGACTCCGCAGTTTCCTGGCGAGAAGACTGGAGAAGGGCTGGATAATCTGGTCTATCTACCAGGCATCTCGCTAAGGATTCTTGAAGGACATTTGCGGAAGAGTCATGCCCAAATTAGTTGTTTGACTGCTTTTTCTCTCTAGATATTCACTCACCCAGATGGAATTTTATGCTGCCTGTATGAAAGTAAGTGTTTAGAGGCCAGGCCTTGGAGGGGAGGGGTGAGTGATCTAAGCATGTGGAAATGTGTTCTCGGCTTCTGGCCGGGCAGCAGAAAATCATGACCAAGTTAAAGTGGGAGTGAGGAGCCCACTACCCTGTCGACACATCTTGCAGTGTAGACATGTCCATTCCCTTGTTACTCAGCTCTGCCCGGAGTACTGCCCTCCTCAAACCATCTATCCATCATCCTCTCTCTATCCAGAGATTTTGTATTTTTTATTTTTGTCACCATGATTTATAATAGCGTTGATGTTGGGGTTCCATGTCTGCAACATTCCATCCCTCCCCAGAGTGTCCACTTCCTTCTATCACTATCTCAGGGTTTTCCCCCAACCTGTTTATCCCATTCCCCTGTCACAGTTAGTTCAGATCTGTAAACCGGTTCTCAGTTTCTGTTGGTCATTTGGTATTCCCTTCCTATATATTTTTATATTACACATATGAGATTATTCTGTATCTGTCCCTCTCCTTGACTGACCTTTCTTAGTGTGATATTATTATCCAGAATCCATCCATGCAACAGCAAATGGCACATCTTTTCTCATAGCCGAGTAATTTTCCACATGTTTATAGGCCAGTTTTTCTATCCAGTCCACTCTTCCTGGACACTTGGCCTATTTCCATGTTTGGCTAGTGGCTAGTGCTTGAACAGTGCTGCAGTAAACATAGTGCAAATGTCTGAATAGGGTTTGAGGGCCCCTAGAATACGCTCCCAGAGTGAAATTGCTGAGTCACAAGGGAGCTCAGTTCCCCCTCAAACAGTCCAGGAATTGTTTTGTGAGACTTTTGTCAGATCTCTCCATGTGGAATCAAGCCTGATGCTCTGGACAGTGTAACTGCTTCTCAGAGAATATAGTAGGCACCTCCTGCAGGAGTTCTAAGTGACTAGGAACCTTGGAACCCCTTGTCTCCCCACCCCCAACTCCATCCAGCCAGTGCCTGGTTTCTAGAAGGAGCCGTTTTCTGAGCAATGCAGAAAGTACCAGCAATGAGACCAGTGTCTACAAGAAAGCCCAGTACCTTCCCCGCCCCTTCCGGTCTCTGTCACTCCCCTCTCCAACTTTAGCACAATTTCCTGAGTCTGTTTTCCCAAGGCAGGCCTCCAGTTCCTTCCTGAAACAGTCTCTGGCCACTGTAGAACTGGAGGGAGCCTGCAGCCTTCCTGTAAGGAGCTCCTTCTTCAAGTATCTCTTCCCTTTGCTTTGTTTCTGCAGCTATTGGGGAACATACCCTGAGACTGCAGGAGAAACAGCGATAATCCAAGAGCTGGCACGTGGCCAGGGCATCTGGCAGCAAGAGGTGGTAACAAAGACTATGACTGGTCTGTGATGAACCTTGGGGAAAACTTAGCGGTAAGTTCTGCAGAGAAACCAGAGGCCTCTACCCTCTGCCAGGCCGTCCTCCTGAGATGATGTTTCTGGGCAGGGAAGGGCCTAGAGTAGACTCTTATTCTCACCCTACCCCCATCCTGAGAGAGCCTGAAAGAGGGATGCTGGGAGGGAGGAAAGTAGAGATCAGAACAGCAAATAGGGGCTAAAAACCCTTCTAGATCTTGCCAGATCCTAGGTAGATAGTCCAGAGGTTAAGGCACTTGCAAGTTCATCTCTGGCACCTCATATGGTCCCTTAGCACAGAACCAAAAATAGCCCCTATGGTCCAGACATTCTCCCATCCCAAAGGTTTCCCCAGATAAGTGAGAGTTTGGGGCACAGAACTGACTTTCTCTGCCATCTCTCTGTGGCTGGTCATGCTCCACCTCCTCCTCCTTCCTTCTAGTCCTCTCCTCAATGCTCATGGCTACTGCAAAAACAGAATCACAGTCTCGAGGTGATGAAGGCCATGGAACTATCCTTGGAAATTAGAATAGAGCAACCCATTATCCACCCACTGCTCTTTCACACAAAGGAGATCAAAGCTTGTTGTCATGAAAAAAAAAATTTTTTTCAATCTGCTGGGTTGGGGAAAATAGCTAGAAAGGCGAGAGTATGCGCCTGGCATTTGCCAAGCCTCCCTGTGCTGCATAGATTCATGGGGGAACCCTGTGCAGCTCCAGTGGCCCCCAGTACTGCTGGGAGTCCTGCCCCCCACCTAAGAAATCTCTGTAAAGCTCATTGCCAAAGTCTCCAGTGAAGCTGACTAGTCTCCAAAGGAGTTGCTGGTACCCTTATCCTGAAAGAAGTGGCCCCACCACCCCTCAAATCCTTCCTGACACCAGAAGCTCCAGCCTCTGTCCCTGCAGCCTCTTCCATACCCCACAGCCCATGGACCTGCCTGCACCTGAGTTGGAGGATATTAAGCGCTTTCTCCTGCCTTCATTATCAGAGAGTTTTATTCTGACTGAAGTGAATGAACAATGCGAGGAGACACTCAGAGCTCTGGCGAAGGATGAACGGTTTTTCCTGTCCACAGAGCCACACTTCAAAGTGTCCTGTGAAAATGTTCCACTTTAATTAGGGGAGGAAATTGCTGTGAAACGTAATTAATATAAAAAAATAATTTCTATTCTGGAAACACAAGGAAGGGAGGATTTTGAGCCGGGCTGGAGCTGATGCTATAGTCCCCAGGCCATGGGGCCTGGTAACATTCAGGAGGAACCCAAAGGCCACAGCAGGCTTCAGAGATCCCTGGCCTAGCCCTAATTCTATCCTTTGCCCAGAACCAGGTGAGGGTCTGGGATGGTTTCTGGGAGATGGCAGAAGAGAAACCTTTCTTCTTCTTCTCTGGCAAGTGTTTGCAGAGAGAAG
>PVKC010015064.1:0-21631 GCA_004027635.1 Crocidura indochinensis | reverse complement strand
AAAAAAAACATGTTAGTCAAGAGTTATGATCAGAAATGCCAGGCAGAAAAATAAAGATTACAAAAGAACTTGCCTATAATGTTAATGGAAGTTTCGTGTGGTTGATAAATTATGAGTAAGTGGCAAAAGGAGTAAATAGTGACATAAGGTGTAGATAGGGCTCAGATTATAATAGACTTTATTTGTATTTTAATTGAAAGTAATGTTTATATGGTACATAAGTTCATATTGCAATAGCACTTTTACAAAACAATTCAACTATAAAAAGACATGAGCAAAAACCAAAAAACTACAATTACTTGGAATCATTGAAGCATCAGAAAATCCAGGCAAATTTTGGAAGATGCTAAGATTTGGGGGTTTCTGTGTTACCATTTCTAGTCTGAGGGTAGAATTCATTTTATATTCAAAGTTTCTAAAACTCCAGTTGAAGATTTGACTTGGTCTTTGAAAATCTGAAAAACATTTGTGATCAGTTGAGAATTTAAGGTAGTACATCAATAATTAGAAAGCTGAGAATCAAAGATTATGAAAATACCATAACAAATTTTTTATACAAATCATGCCTCCATATCTTTTTGTCCCCTAAATGGCACATACACAGGGTATGTATAAAGCATTACTATAAAGGATAAAAATCTCAGCAGAAATTTGAGCTGTACCCGAGACAAACTTTGCAATGTCTGTCCAACAGAGTTAAAATCTAAGTTATCTTTTTTCATAAAAATAAAATAGAACCCAGAAATTAAGAGTAGAATATATAAAATACTTAGTATGCCGCCCAAAATTATTCAACAAAAGAAGAGTTGGAATAGCATAACACATTCTCAAAAAAAATCTTTAAAGACTAACCCTTATTTGAGTAAAATGTTGAATTGAGCAAAATAAGATCAAACATCTATTATAACTACATACAAGGATGCAATGGAAAATATGCTAATAGTAAATGAATATACAAAAATTTCAACAGAGATGTAAGATTTATTTTTAAAGAATACAATACAGATTTTAAAACTTTTTGTGGATTAGAAATATAATTTTGGACTGAGTTCATGCTTTCAATGCAGTTAAGTTCAGGTTCAATCTTAGTAAGGCTAATATTACCAGGAGCAACACATAAGCACAGAGCTAAGAGAAGCCTCTGAGCACAGCTGACTTCTGCAAAAAAAAAAAAAAAAAAAAAAAAAAAAAAAAAAAAAAAAAAAAAAAAAAAAAAAAAAAAAAAAAAAAGAAAAGAAAAGAAAAGAAAAAAGGAACTGAAAAAATATTAGTATTTTAACATTTCAAATTCTCTGAACTTAACTATATATAGGGAGATAACAAGGAAATAAAGTGTATACTTGAAAATAATTTACATTATCTGCCACATTTTTGTTTTTATGTTTTTTAATAATATCTTATTAAAACACCTTGATTACAAACATGATTGTCATTGGATTTCAGTCATAAAGAGAACATCTCCCCTCACCAGTGCAACATTCCCATCACCAATATTCCCCCATTTCTCCCCATTGCCTGCTGCCTGTATTTGAGACAGGCATTCTACTTTTCTCAGTCATTGACATAGTCATGATATTTGTTAGTGTAGTTATTTCTCTAACTCTTTGTGTTGAGCTTTATATCGTGAGCCAGTCCTTCTAGCCCTCATCTCTATTGTCTTTGGTCTACCATATTTTTAGTTACTTTTGGTGGGGGGGTAGTTATCTTGTTATTTTCAAATAGGACTTCATTTCCTTTTATAGGCATCATAAGCATTTCTTGGAGTGAAGATTTAGTGGTTATAAATTCCATTTAATTTTATTGTTATTGTTATTTATTATTACTATTATTAATGATTATGGTCTGCAAATATACTTAAACCTTTTTCAAATCTGCGTGGTAACCTAGCTGGGTAGGTATTTTCGACTTGAAGTATTTTCCATTAGACATTTAGTTTATATCATGCTCATCCCTTTGATCTGTAAAGTTTTTATTGATAAATCTAATAGTCCCTTTTTTCCAAGTCTGCTGTTAGTCTTATTTGGGGTTAAGTATGTCAGTTTATATGTGATTCTTTGTATTTCTTTTGATATCTCTAGGTTTCTCTGTTCATCATTGTTACTTGCTACTTAGTTATGATATGCCTTAGTGTGAATCTATTTGAGATTACTTTGTCTGAACTTCCTAGATCTAGCTGTCCAAAACCTTTCTCCTTTAGGTAAATTCTAAGCTATTTAAAAAAAATTTTTTAATAAAAATTCTTCCATTAACCTTCCACTTCATCTTTTCTTTCTGTAATCTCTATGATGCAAATTTCAATTGATATTGTGCTTGATATTACTATTGATATCCCTATTGTCATGACTTTTATTTTAGTTTTAGTTTTCTATGGGTTTCCTACCAACAGCGCTTTGAAGCTCCCAAATCACTCCCAACAATTTTTGCCCAGTGATCTAGACTTTGAAAATCCTAAATTTCTTACCATCTCCCCTTAATTTCATTATTAGTTTATCAGAGTGGAAATGTTTATTAGTTTAGGGATATAATGTTATCACACCACACCAACCACGCAAACACCAATATACCTAATAGCATGTTCTGTCTCCCCCAACTCCAATTTGTTCTGTGGTCAGAGTGTTAGGGTTTGTTTTCACTTGATATTGCTCTCTTGTGCTTTGCTTCTTTATACACCACATATTGTATTAGATCATCTTATCCTTTAGACTTATTTCACTGACTTGAAACCCTTAAGTTTAATCTTCATTGTAGCAAGGCACAATATTTTATCTCTTTTTAAAGTAGTGGTATTCCACTGTGTACATATCCACAATTACTTCCTCCACTCATCTATTTTTGACTATTTGCATTGTTTCCTTATCTTGGAATAAATAGTACTATTTGTTTATAAAAATAAATAGCAAATAAGTATTTATAATATTATTTATTTGTAATAGTACTATTGGGATAAATAGTATTTGTAATGAACATAGTTGCACATATATCTTTTGAATGAATTGTTTTTTTGTTCTTTGGAAAACACATAGAAATGGAATTGGTGTACTATATGGCATTTCTATTTCAAAAATTTTAAAGAGATATTCATACTGCTTACTATATATACTCTTTGTGCTTACTTTAAAGGTGGAAAACATTTCTTCCAACCATAGATGAGAACTCTTTTTTTTCCACATTCCTCTCTAGTACGTGGTGTTTCTGACATTTTTTTTCCTATATAGGTAATTCTCTAGATTTCTATATAGGTAGTTGTGAGGTGAAAGTTCATTGTTTTGGTTTGAATTTCTCTGTTAATGTTTTGTCAAATAGTTTTCCATATACCAGTGGACCACCTCTATATCTTCTTTGTAACAGTATCTATTTGGCTTGTCTCTCAATTATTGATGAGATAATGTTGTTGGATTTTTTTGTTTGTTTTTTTTGGGCCACACCAGCAGCATTCAGGAGTTATTCCTGGCTCTGTGATTGCTCTTGGCAGGCAAGGGGGACCCTATGGGATGCTGGGAACTAAACCACATCCCTCTGGGTCAGCTGCATGCAAGGAAAATACCCTAACGCTGTGCTATTTCCCTGCTGTTGAATTTTGTGAGTTCTCTTTATATCTTGTATATTAACCCTCTGTCAGGTAAATAGCGTTTGAATACTTTTCCTATTTAATAGAATATTTTTGATTTAGCAATAGTTTTGTTTGATAGTATATAAGCCTTTTAGTTTAAGGTAGTCCCATTTGCTTATATTTTTTCTGCTTTCCTTGCCAATAGATTTAAATCACCAGACACCTCTGAAATCAAATAATAGAATATTTTGCCTTTGTTTTCTTTGATGAGTATTAAGTATTTATATCTAACATCAAGGGCTTTAATCCATTTTGTTAAATTTGTGCACTGTGTGAGACAATGGTCTAATAGTAATAGTTTGCATATGGACAACAAATTATCCTTAGCATCATTTATTGAGAAGAGTTTTCCTTTATCCATTATATGCTTGACTCATCATTTGTTTATTTTATGATGGTTGGTGATAAACTCAGTCATTTGTACATGTAGGTCCTATATTAATGATGCATTTCCTCAGCACTGCTTTGGCTTCTTTTGTACTAAATTAACTGCCCACATATCAGAGGGTAATTAATAAATAAAATCTTAATTTTATTAAGAATTTCTTTTATTTTATTATCATGCTGTTTTGGTTACTGTAGCTTGATAGAACAAAATTGAGTAATGAAATGTCTCCTGTTTTTCTTTACTTAGGATTTCTATGGAAATTAAAAGGTTTGGGAGTTCTATACAAATACATGTAGACTCTTGAATAATTTGATATTTGAAATGCTATCAGTATAGCATTTCTCTTTATTTTAATTTTTATTGCTTGTTTTCTGTGTAACACCTGCAGTACTCAAAACTTATTCCTGGTTTGATCTCTGACTCCAATTGTTGGAGACCATGGAAATTAAATATAAAAGCCCTCTTTCTAAAATCAAAATAGAGTCTCTGACAGCCTGAGCCAAAGTCAGCTACGTGACAATCCGCATGGATTGCAAGCTAAGCAAATTGCAGATTGTGGCCATTTTTCCCTGGGCCTAAAAGAAATGTAACATTATAGAGATAGAGGAGTCACCCACGTGACACCAATGTTCCCAGAGAAATAGGGCTGGCAGAAGATTCCCATGGGAATAGAGGCTGATACCCATGGGAATAGAGCCTGATAGCCATGGGAATAGAGGCTGATGGCCATACAGTGTGATTAGATCCTGCGCTGTATTGTACTATAAGACAATCTGAGCCTCATAATTTATGAATACCAGCATTGTGATGTGTCAAATTGTTAATCTTGAAAAAACAAGATATTCTTGTAAGAAGTTACAGACATTCCCTGCATGCCTATCTCTCTCTGTCTCTCTTTGTTTGACTTTTGTATATAAGGCCGTCTTCCCTTAATAAAGATTGGGCTCTCGATCAGAATTCTCGACCTGAGCCTCATTATTTCCCAGTCCCTCTTCTCTTTCCAGGCTGGTGTCCACTCCGTGAACTGTGCAAATAACTTCTGTGGGGGTCTCCAGAACTTATCCTGCAGGACGGGAGGTCGGGAGAGACCCTCACATCCAATATGTTCCACTGAGACTACACGTAATGATCCCTGAGCATAGAGCAAAGGATCATTGGCCTGCCACATAATACAAAGCATTTTCCTTATCCATCCATGACTCAAAGCCATCTCTTTTTTTTATTGCTTTTGGTTTTGTATTTTTAAATATAATTACTTTATTTAAGCATTTTAATATCTGTACTTTATCTCTGACCTTAAATTCTTTATTAGTTACTTTGGGCACTATGCTTTGTTTTATGCTTCCAGTCGATTTTACATGCCATTGAAAAACGATGTTTTCCTCATCTCTAGAGATAATGTGGAAGGGTATTTGGCAAATTGCATTATTTCTATTTTTTAGCAGATTACATAAGAAACAAATAAATTACAATCTTCTGAAATAAATTTTTACAGTTCAGGTGGCATCTCGTTACTTTTGACTTTTCATTCAGCTCTATGACAGTTTTTGATAGACTCTTTCCTGTGCTGTTTGTAAAACTTAAAACTGGGATTTTTAAAAATCAGTTGTCTATTATGGTAATTAAAAGCTGAGAATTACAAATATGGACTGAAATTCTGGTAGACTGAGGAATCAATAAATGAAATTAGAAAGATGTTTAAGGCAAAATTATTGCTGCCATCTAAGGCACCAGTAGAATCTGATAAGTAAGGCCAAGAAGAATGGTATTCAGGTCAGTTTCCTTTAGGGATGATGAGGCCTAAAACAATCTGTACCAAGTAAATCACTGTATGATTTGAAACATTTCCAAACCAGAAATATTAATATTGAGATGACCAATAGAGTCAACGGCCGTAGTAATTTCATTCTTTTAAAAATATACCTTCTATCTTGGCTTGGATACTCTGCTGGATTCTGATGTATAGAGGAACAAAAGAAAGATCTGATTTCCTTTGAGCCAGAGATACATTACAGCAGTTAAGGTGTTTCCTTATATATAGCAGACCAAGGTTCTATCCTGGATATCCATATGGTCCCCTGAGCCCACCAGAAGTAATTCCTGAGTACAGAACCAGGCATACCACCGAGCATTGCTATATGTGGCCAAATACAAAAACAAACAAAGAGAAGGAGATGGCTTCCAATATGAAAAACTTAAGAAGATATTAAAAAATTTAGGAATAGAAAATAATATACTGGATAAAAAGAGCAAAGACAAGGGAAGTTCAGGATGCTGTATAAACACATAAGAAAGCTAGCAAATCTGGGTCTGGTGTATTGGGAGAATACATTGCAAAAGGGAGTGACTTCTAATCTAAAAGTGACTTCTGAAGCTAAAAGTGCTATTACCTACTCTAACTAGAGCAATTGTTATATATTATCATATTATATTAGTTTGGTCTTCTATTTTACTAAAATTAAATTGAAGCTAAAATATATAAGTTGAACCTTAAAATGTTTGGTCTATATTTAAATATATATTGAAATTAAATTAGACTACAGCGTAGAATACATGCTTAATATTGTAAGTTCTGTTCTTTATGGACAGTGCTTAATTAGCCACTGATAATATTGATATTGGTGGGTTGTTTGTGTGTGTGTGTGTGTGTGTATGTTCGCGCACGCAATTGACTACTTTCCTTATTTCTCTCACTCTAGTTTCAAGATTGTCATAGGCTCAGTGGTAGGTAATACTTTTCAAAGTTCTGTTGACCTGGAAGTAATCCTGCTTTCATAAGAAATTGCAACGTGTACAGTTGATCAGTATTTTTTAACTAACTAATTGCTGAAAGGTAGTATATATTTTTGTTTTTGGTAGTTGCTTAAATGTGACTTTTAAATTTTGCATGCATACTTTCTTGTTTTCTTTATATGCAGTAGACAGAAAAATAGCGTGCATTTTTAAATCAAATGGAACTCCTACTCAAAGGACCACTGTCCAATAAATATGGTTCACCACTCAATATATTCAAGCATTGTTTTGTGTTTAACTATCAGAAAATATGATTCCAGCAGCTGAGGATAAGTTGAGTTTGTTTTACAATGGTGTTCCAAAATTAGACTCTTCCTTAAAACAAGAAGGGAAGTTATTAAAAGATAAAGATATATGATAGATTCCAATGACACAGTCTCTAAAATGAAGATAAAAATTTCAAGAGAGAAATATTGTTTAGGTTATTATTCTTCCTCTATATAAGATGGGAAACATATCTTTATGTGACTCTTGGCTCAAGAATCCTGCATAAAAATCAGGTCATACTACACTTTTAAAAATTTTAGATGACCTTTCTGGTCTTTCAAAATTAGTAGAAAAGATTTTAATGATAGACAGATCTATTGTTATTTTATATGCTGAACTTTCTTGAAGAAATCAGGACTACGCCATTATAGTTTCAGTACTATTACTTCTCGCTTCCTGTCATAATTTCTGATCGACCTATATTTTTTCTCTACCTTTTTCTTATGGTATTAAATCCTTTAGAAATGTCATCCTTGAGAGTTTATATCAACAATTTCTAGGACTAATTTTTATTGGTCATCAGATGGCTCTGTGTCATTTATGTCAATGCAAGAAATTTCATTGACTTATGTGTTGATCTTTCTCAGACTAGTGTGTAGACCTCTCTGGAACAATGTTTTTGAGAAGGAACATACTTCTAGCTCCCAGTTTTCAACCCCCATGAAAAAAACTTGCTCCTGAAGAGTTCATGACCTTTGACCTCAGCATGAGGCTTGTGGGTGACTTGTCTGTGTGTAGCCACAAAACAGTCCTTTGGTCATGAACATATCCAAAGTTGACTGACCACTGTTTGTGTAATAGTTCCACCTGGTTTCAAACACTGTGGGTGCACTGAGAGGTATCTGGAAAATATAATATATTTTAAATTACCACAAAGTAATTTGATCTGAATAAGGCAACTTTAAAGAGAGCTTATTATGTTGCACCAAAATGAAAATGCAAACTGTAATTGGATTTCTTTTTTAAGATGAACAGCAAAGTCAGGGAAGTGGTACATTTATTATTTTTATCAATCCCATTCTAGAGTTTGAACATGAGGGGAAATGGTATACAGTGTCACCACCTTGGAACAGAGAGTATTTCATAATTCAGATAAAAGAGGAAGATATAGCTGGTATGCTTCTACTTTACACAATCACCATAAACGGACTTGAGCAGTGAAGGCATGATTCAGTAGAAATTTTCAGAAGTTCAGTCTAAAACTACTGTGTAGAGGAGATTGGAACCAGTAAGAAATGATAGGAAAATATAATATAAAACAATTATCCTAGCAAGAACAAACCTATAATGTTTAAATTTTAAATTTGGAGTAGTAGAATAGAAGATGTGGGAATGAGTAATAATTTCATGCAGCTTCCCCTATATCACTTAATAACTACTTCATATTAGAAATGGAATATAATAGAACTTAATATGTCAGATCGAAGTGTTAGGGTGCAAGAGAATTTTAGGTAAGGCTGTGACTTTATGATACATAAGGATCTCCAATTCCTTTTCAAGTTTAATGTATAACAATAGAAAAATGTTTAGTAATAGAAAAATGTTAAGGCTTGGTCCTTCATTCTTATAGGGAGGGAGGCTAACATCAGAACAAAGTAAAGGGTATAATTAGCACCCTAGATAGAAACCTGGCTAACTAAGGCCCTTAGTATGACAAACATATCACTTTTCCAAGCTCCATGCAGAACTGAGTATTATCTCTTATGCAAGTTGCATTTCATAAGCTAATTTGTAAAAAGGAATATATACTCCACCATGGTCAAATTTTCAATGGTCAAAGGCATAATTTTTCGTTGTATAGTCAGCAAATTTTTAGAATAAGTCACAATTTATTTAATCTTCTGAAAAATATGATGAGTCATAGAAACATTGGGGGTATTGGTCAAATTATTTTTCAGTTGAAGCTGAAACAATTCAGAAGTTAGGACAAAATCATGTGACTAAGTGGTAATGAAAACAGGCTGTAAACTCCCTTTACACACTGTAATTTCTACTGTACTAGCATGCTTACGACAAGTCTAAGTTGCTGGGTAAGAATACAGAAGCATTTGGGGACTTGGGAGCTTTTGAAACCATTAAAAACTCAAATTTGGTTCATTTCCTTGCCCTCCTTTTTGGATACTTCCAGAATCACCTTATTTTGAATAGTTCTGACAATATTGTACCTCGAAATCCATAGCAGTAATGATAATAATCCTTGACCAAAGAATGTTTAGTGTATTAATGTTGTTAATTAATCTTTATGACATTCTAGCAAATGAAGCAGATTGCAAGTAGGATGTCCCACTTGGCTGACTGAGAAGCTGAGGTAGAAAGCAAGGTTACCCAACTGCCTCAAGGTGAGAATAAATGAGCAGAGTTGTCGAGCCAAGAATAGCCTTTCCTCAGATGGAGCTTAAGAGCTCATAGGGAAGGGGCTCTTCATATTCTTATAGCTACAGTTCAGGCACTGGAAGAACAACTTCATTTTAAAACCAAGCTTTTCTTTGCTGGTTTATTTTTCAATGCATTAAAAATGTGTTATGTCATTTCCTTTGTACTTCCAATCCTTTTGCAACTAAGGTAACCTAATATTTCTCTCTTTGGGGAAAATCTATTATATTTAAATTTCCCCGCAAAGGTAGTCTTCTCTACTCTGAATATTCACACCCCGTGGCTCTTACCTTCTTTGAAACAGGCACACTTCAATTGTACTCATTTTTTTATACACAAAGTTGTCCCTCTGTGCTACGTTTCCCTTCTCTAGGAACCTAAAATTGGAGTCTTGGCTTTTCAGCCCACTTTCTCCACAGAGATTAAGCATGTTTATTTTCATCAGAGAGGAAATAGAGTGATTTCATGGGTGTTCAAAAAAATAAATAAAGGTTGCTATGTCCATGACCAGCCACTCTGTCCAAGCTGTGTGTGGTTTCTGTGGGTACTGAAAAGCTGGAGGACCACTGGGAGCCCTGACTGATTGCCCTGTGGTGAAGCTGAGTAATACTAGTAATACTGTGAACCTTCACTGTGGCAAGGAGTCAGATTACACAGTGGTGGGGGGTGGGGTGGAATTCCTGTAGGCTGACAGGAAGACCATATTTACTTGTGGGAAAAGGAATGATTATGTTGTTCTGTTGTTGGGAAATGTGGTTGCCTTTAACCTTGAGCCTGACCAAAGAATACTATTATGATTTACTTCAACAATGTATTTACCCCCCCCAATAATTAACTCTTTCAAACACCACCAGGAAGTGGGTTATCAAAGTAATAGTACTCTGATGGTAAAAATATCTATAAAAGCCGAAACCACTTACTTCAGAAAAGATAAAAAGACCAAAAAAAGCCCACAGCAGAAGCATCACCAAACTACTTGCTAGTCTATTTCAAAATGACTGTCTGTGGCATTTTTTTCAAAGCCTCATGTAATCTGGGGAAGTAACCCATTACAGGTATGGGAACAAATCCAAGCACTGTTTCCATTATTTGCTCATTGCTTATCTACTCTGACCTGAGACCAATGAAATGGCAGAGGAGAGAAACATTCTAGGACAAGGGTGTCGAAAACACAGCTCTCGAGCCACATGGCTCCCGGCCAAAATGAATGCGACTCTTTGCCTCTTATCATTTTTTTTTATATACTGTGGCTCTTTGCCAAGTTTGGATTTTGTACTGCTGCTTCGGAGGAGGAATCTCTGAGGAGAGATCTCCCAGTGCGTAGTCCCGCCTTCAGGCTGCGTCATCCCATCTCCCATCCCTCAGAAACAACTGCACGAGCCAGCTACTGGAGGACCCGTGTGGCACATGTTGTGTCATATCTTGCCATTAGTTCTTAATGTGGAAGACACAGCACACTCTCACCATCATTGCAGGATTTCTATCCTCACTCAAAATGGCAAAATGCAATATGTGTTTAAGATATTATTGTTAAAAGTATATGCTTTTGTGTGAGTGTTTGTCTGTTTTGGCAGGTCACTGTGTGGTGTGGCTCTCTGACTCTCACAGTTTAAAATTTTGGCTCTTTGTGTCGAACTTGTTCACCACCTCTGGCATATTGGGTGTTTTATCAAGACATTTTTATATTGCAAACTGAATATGGTATCTAGTATAACTGAACACTGAGATGTGAAATTAGGGTACTCACCCTTTGTATCCAAGAATTCCTGTGGACAGAGAAGCTGAGAAGTCATCTTATACCTAGTAAGATTAAGACACTAATAAAGAAACCAGCAACATCAGAAACAGCAGCATAGAGAGAACAGGGATGTAATTATCCTTTTACTACAAAGGCCCATAATAATTTACTAGGGATCTTATACAGGATTACAGGTAAAGATTATGACGGGAAATTGCTGACTCCAATGGAAACATTTCAAAACACTATGTTTGAATGCCTTAACCTTATCTCAGTTTTTCAGTCCATAGGGGTTCCTGGATACAAAGGGTGAACATCCTGTGGTGGTACCTCAGTGCTCAGTCACCCGAGGCACCATACTCAGCTTGCAATATGAAAATGCCCAGATAAAACTCTTTAACATACCCGTTATCTCTAGATTATGCCTTCTTTTAGGACCTGAAGCACATGACCAGCCAGACTACCGAAGCAACAACCGTGACCTACAGGGCCTAAGCATTGAACATATTGAAGCAAACTAACATGCCCTTGCTCTTTTACCCTCTCTTCTCATTACTTCATATTTTTGTTGTTTTGTTTGATTGTTGGTTTGTTATGTTTTGTTTTTCCTTTTCTCTCTTCTTGTCTCCCTCTTCTTCTTCTGCCTTCTCTTCCTCATTATCATCAATTCAATTCAATTCAAATAAAAACCACATGGTTACCTCCTCTATAGGAAAGGAAAGCTGGCATATAAGGTGCTGTGGACAATACTGCAAAGGGTAAACACCTATATAGATAGACCTCACTAACCTAATGGTTATTACTCGAGACACGAAACTTATACATATTCAAAAGTTGATCCAAAAGTTCATTTTCCTTACAAGTACTATACTTACCTATCTTTCTATACTCAGCGCACCTCTTACTCTCCCCACCTCTCTACATTAATATATACCTAAGCTAACTTCTATGTGTTTATATGTGGGCAGGAGCACACAGAGATAGGAATCCTACTTAAGAGACGAACCTAAACCACAAACATCCCATACCTATACCCTATATAACCCATCCCATGTACTTTCCCTCACCCCCTTCAGAAATCCAACTATTCCTTCATCCCCCAATCCCATTCCCAATATCCCCACCATATTATAACTCTTCACCCTCAGTTCTTAATCCATGAGGCATCGAGACCGACCTCCTACCCCAATGAACCAGTACCCAGTACCCAAGTGAAGAGACACCACTCAAACTGATACCTCGTCCTGGCAAGAAAAAACAACCAACACCCTGACTGACTCATGCAGTGTGACCCTCCTAATCACCTGTCCCTAATGTGGACTGTGGATCGATACTGGACCTAGCTCCAAAAGGACCCCCACTCCAAGAACTCTACCAAAGACCTCCCTGCCTAGAGCCCACACCCCACAAGGAAATCTCAAAATTTTGACAATGGGGAACCCTATACTTTCATCATAAGTATAGACCTATATAACACTACCTCTTATCCTGTTTTTCCCCAAATGTAATCTCCTGTATCACTTTCTCCTTTTTTCTTTGTTTTTTTTTCTTGTTCATTTATTTTGTTTTGATTTAGTTTTTTATTTTATTTTATTTTTTGGCCACACCCGTTTGATGCTCAGGGGTTACTCCTGGCTAAGCGGTCAGAAATTGCCCCTGGCTTAGAGGGACCATATCGGACACCATGGAATTGAACCACGGTGATTTTATTTGCTTTTGCTTCTTTTGGTCACACCTGGCGGTGCTCAGAGGGTGCTCCTGACTCTATGCTCGGAGGTTGCCCCTGGAGGGCAACAGGGACCATGTGGGATGCCAGGATTTGAGCCACCATCCTTCTGCAGGAAGAAGAGATGCCTTGCCTCTCTATACTATCTCTCCTGGCCCCATTTTATTCCTTTAATTATGTCTTTTATTTAATCTTTTTTAAAAAAGAAACTTTTTTCTTTAGATATGTGTGAGCATATGTATTTTTGGTTTTTGTCGTCTGTCTGTTTTCTTCTCTCTCCACCTCCAAATCCACTAGCAATATAATGTACCACCACTTCTTCCTGCAAAGGTATATATATAAAAAAGGGGGGGATTTTACACGTAAAAACAAGCTATTATTTATTAGGGATAAGAACTAATACTTTTTTTACAACACAGGGCATCTCTCACCCTAAACATATGTCATGTGGAACCAGCTTAGCCCCCAGGGAATTAGGCACCCACCGTCCAGCCTTGACTCCTGGATCCCAGACATAGAAATGACACAGTTCTCCACAACAGCTCCAGGAACCAAATCCCCTCCCCGGCATCCATAATGCTGCTCTGACACCAACATGTGCCAGTTCTAAATTGATAATCTGACAAGGAAATGGAAACAACTTGATCTAAGAGCAAGTTTGTCCTTCCTCGCCAATGATAAGACAAAATCAGCAGACATGTCAACCTTTGATCTGTGCAAAAGCCAAGATCGCTATCTACAGATGACTGGTTGTACGCAGGACTGGACAATATGCATCCTGGGACCAACAACAACAACAGCAATAAAAAGCTGTTGCCTAGCTTTTGGTCTATGATCTGTTCAACAAACAAGATCTCCAATTCCAGAGATCTGACTGAGGCAATCACATCTGAACAGGTCTTCTGGAAACATAACGAAAGACTCTATCCCAGAAGCGATCCTAGGAGTAGCATAATGACCAAGACCACAAACTACAGAAGATGGATTAAAAGAACACTGAAGAAGCAGAACTGCTAGAACCATAAAGAAAGACTTCATCATAAGCTCTATTCCTTGAACTGTACAGACACCAAGATCTCTAGATACAGAAGTCTGATTTTACCATCCATGACAAAGCACAAGTCTTCTAAACGCCACAAAAGCACCGAGGGGAGAGTAAATGATCATGCAAGGAGTCTATAGTTAATCCCATGACAGTATATTTCAGGGGTAAACTGAGGTTGAAAGCCTCTAGAAGGACTCCACCCATTTTCAGCTTATTTGATTTTTGCTTATTTCTATTTATTTATTTATTTATTTATTTTTGACCCCATTCTATTGCTTTTCTTTCCTTCAAACAAAACCACATAACTCGAATTATCTAGCTCCGCCTCTCAAATAGAGGGGGTAATAAGGGAGGGTACCAGGACCAAACAGATATATGATCATTAGTAGTAAGCTAGACAAAGAGAGGACCACCTACTCTAGCAGCCTGGGGGGTGATGGTGGAGTATATGGGTTGCAGGAAGAGAATGAGGATGGGGGCAGAGGAAAAATTTAGTGATGGGTATTCCCCGATTCAATGTTAGTATGCACCTAAAATACTACTGTGAAAGATGTGTAAGTCAATATGATGAATATAAAAATTAAAAAAAAAGATCAAGGTACTAAAACATATTTTTAGGAAATGCTGCTGCTGGCGTCTCTGGTTTCCAATCATATTCTTTACCAGTATTGTATATAAGCTCCCTAAGACATTATTATAGGCCTTTTTAGTAAAAGACTGATTACATATTTGTTCACTCTAAACGGTTGTTTCTGTTGTTGCTGGTTTCTTTATAGTATAATGGATAGTCGAGGCTTTGTGTTGCTCCTCTTCTATTTTGTTTAGAAAACTTTTCCCTGAAATGCTGACAATTACAGTGCTTAGAGTTTCTACCCTATTAGACCATTGTATTTGTTCTTGGAGTATTATATGTATAT
Source organism: Crocidura indochinensis (assembly GCA_004027635.1). Lineage (NCBI taxonomy): Eukaryota > Metazoa > Chordata > Mammalia > Eulipotyphla > Soricidae > Crocidura > Crocidura indochinensis. Next base: position 6,774 of record PVKC010015064.1, on the reverse strand, counting down.
ATGGTGTATATTCTAAGTACCTCAGAAAAGCCCTGTCATTTGTAATTATCCTTCATCTTCTGGCTTACTTCATTTAACAGAATGTTTTGTAGATCCATCCATGTTGCTGCAAAATCCATGACTGTATCATTTCTAACTGCTATGTAGCATTCCATTGTGTAAATATATACCACATCTTCATGATCCATGATCCACTCATCTGTTAGACATTGAGGTTGGTTCCAAATCTTTACTATTGTACTGAGTGTTCTGATAAATACTGGAGTTCACACATACTTTGGGATGAATGTCCTTCTGACTTGGGGATATATACCCAGGAAAGCAATTGCTGGGTCATATGACAGCTCAATTCTGAGTTTACTGGGCACTCTCCACACTGTTTTCTATAGGGGTCTGACCGGCAGCATTCCCAGCAGCAGTGGATGAGAGTTCTTTTCTTACGACATCCCCTCCAATAGAAATTCGTTATTTTTTATGTGTGTCATCCTCACTGGTGTAAGGTGGTACCTCACGGTTGTCTTGATTTTGATTTCCCCAATGATGAGTGAAGGTGAGCATGTTTTCATGTGTCTGTTGGTCATCTTTCTCAGTGAAGTGTTTATTCACTTTTTCTCATTTTTATAAGGCTTTATTAGAATTTTTGGAGCTCAGCTTTCTGAGTGTAAAGCACCACCTTTACAAACATGTTAGGAATTGGTTTCAGCCATAAAATGCACACCCTTCCTTAACCAGTGCAACTTTCCCATCGCTGATGTCCCCATTTCCCTCCTCTATCCTTGTCTCTCCTTGAAATAGGCATTATTTTTCTCTAATTGTCATGGTAGCTGTTAACGTAGCTATTTCTCTAATTGCACTTACAACTCTTTGTGGTAAGCTTCATATCATGGGCTGGTCCTTCTGGCTCTCATCTCTATTGTCTCTGAGTATTATTAACACTCTGTCTTTTATTTATCTCAAATTCCACAGATGAGTGAGACTATTTTATGTTTACCCCTCGCCCTCTGACTTATTTCACTCAACATAATACCCTCCATATCCATTCATATATGGGAAAATATTATGACTTCATTCCCCCCCTGCCGCCCCTCTGCCCTTCTCATGACTTCACTTTTCTAACAGCTGTTTAGTATTCCATTGTGTAGATGTACCACAGTTTCTTTAGCCATTCATCTGTTGCCAGGCATCTGGTTTTTTCCCCCTGATTTTTGGCTATTGTAATAGCACTGCCATGAACATAAAAAATGCAAAGGGCATTATTGTATTGTGTTTTTGTGGTCCTGCAGTATATTCCTAGGAGTGGTGTTGTGGATAATATGGGAGGTCAACGTCCAGTCTTTTAAGGAATATTTATATTGTTTACCAGGAAGGCTGGACTAGACAACATTCCCACCAGCAGTGAATGAAAATTTCTTTCTCCCCACATCCACACCAACAGTGGATGTTCTTGTTCTTTTTGATATGTACCATGTCTTTGTGGCGTGAGAAGATATCTCATTGTTGTTTTGATTTGAATCTATCTGAATATTAGTGTGTGGAACATTTTTTGCATGCCTTATGTATTTTGTATTTGTATTTTACTTTGTTTTTGAAGAAATGTCCATTTGTTTCTTCTCATTTTCCGGATGAATTTAGATGTTTCTTTCTTTTTAAGTTCTGTCAGTACCTTGTATAACTTAGTCCCTTATTTGATGGGTTTTGCATGAAGAGTTTCTCTCATTCCATGAGACCTTTGTACCCTAGTCACGGTTTCCTTTGAAGTGCAGAAACTTCTCAGTTTGATGTAATTCCATTTGTTTATCTCTGATTCCACTTATTTGCACAGTGGTGTTTCCTTCTTGAAGAAATATGATATAAAAAAGAAAATTAGGTGGCATAATCAATATGATAGTCAATTTGAAAGTCTATTATGTGCCCATTCATCACCTATCTGCTTATATATGTATAGAAAATATCTGGAAAATGGGGAGGTAAGCCTTGCAAATGCTAGCCTAGGACAGACCGCGGTTTGATCCCCAGCATCCCATATGGTCCCCCAGCCAGGAGCGATTTCTGAGTGCATAGTTAGGAGTAAGCCCTGAGCATCACCGGGTTTGCCCCCAAAATGAAAATATCTGAAAATATATAGAGAATTAGACACAATGTCATCCATGGAGCAACTATGGGCAAAAGGAATAGAAACTTACTATTTAATGTAACATTTCCTCAGTGAATGTGTGTTGTATGTATATGTATATGCTTCCAGGCATAATAAATAAACCCAGGAACTCATGCATATGAATCAGATATTCTCTCTCTGAGTCACATATCTAACCCTTGATAATTAGAATTAATTTTCTTGTGTTTGAATTTTTCTTCAATAATAGGTTACTTTTGATGATAAAATGTTGATGAATTTTCATATTTAGTATTTTTTATTTTGGGTGTTTGTTTTAATAGTGATTTTAATTTGATTGTATGATTATATAGATTATATGCTTAGAAAGTACCGTGAGTTCTGGTAGAGAAAATAATGCTACAAAAAATGTTGGGGCTGGCAAGGTGGCGCTAGAGGTAAGGTGTCTGCCTTGCAAGCACTAGTCAAGGAAGAACTGCAGTTCGATCCCCCAGCCATAATATAAACAAATTCTACTTCAGTTTCCTAGTGACACAAACTTGTGATCTAACCTTAGACACTAGACCTGTATGCTGAGAATCTAAGCAATAGGATAGCAATGAAATGATGCCTGGGTTTGTGTCCCTGAGTCACCCAGCAAAGATAAACTCCAATAAATTTGAAGGCAGAGGGACAAATGTTTTCTGGTCTCTATACTTTTTCCATTTACTTACCAAAACAGATCATTTTCTGGTGGAAGGGAAGGGATAATGTCCATGGCATGTTTAGCAATTTTTCTAATTTAAAACATAGTGAAAAAAGGCTAATCCCAGACAAAACTAAACAACTGTCTTTCCTTTATTCTCTCTCAGGCTTGACAAACTGGTCTTTTATTCATCTTGTTGTTTTTATTTTTTTGTGATTGATTTTCTGGAAAAAATATTTCTTTTCTCTTAAAGACATTTTTCTTGCTCTTTTCTTTAAATAGAACATTCCTTTCTGGACCAGGAGAATTAGTACTGTGGATAGGATGTTTACCCTACATGCAGCTAACTTGAGTTCAGGCTCTGGCACCCTGTAAGGTTCATAAGGTCCCTGAGACCCATGAGGAGTCAGCCCTGAATACTGCCTTACTGTAAAATAAAAATATCCATGAGCAGTGAAACCACCATGTTTCTAACCCCTTAGGTGGATGTGTCTGATGAAGCATGGTAGTGGCAGAGAAATAATAACAAGTCATTGAGGAAAAATATGCATTGCAGTCAGTTTGATTTTTTGCCTCATAGTCTTCATAGCCATATGCTCTCTCTGCCCTCTCAAAGCCAGAACTGCTCTCTCTTTATTTTCCAGAACCAAATCCACCAGCGTGTGGGAAGTTCCTGTAATCCAGGTGGGCTTTTACATACCAAAAGAGAGGTTAGGGAAAAAGGAAGTTGAAGGAAAATCTTTGTTTAGGGCTGTTAGTCTCAAACCACACCTTACCTTTATCTTTCACCTTATTAATTTAGCATTCAAACACCCGCTCTTTTTTTTAATTAATAATTTTTATTTTGAGCAAAGTGGGTTACATATCTTTCACAGTAATATTCTAAGTACATATTAATATTGAATCAGGGGAATTACCACCACCAAAGTTGTCCTCCCCTCACCCCTAATTTTTGCATGTAAAGAAAGCTCTTGTTGACAATAAATATTTTAGGTACATGATAACTTAATATCAGGGGGATTCCCTTCACCGAATTGTTCTCCCTACACCTCTGTTCCCATTCTACCTCCCATATCTACCTCCCTTAGTCCCAGGCCTGCAAGAGTACGTGATCTCATCTGTGCCTAACTTGCTACCCAGTGGTCTTACACCTGTGTGGTCTTGATAGCTCCCTTATTTTCTCCTGTAACTGGGGGTTGGAACTAGATAGATCAAGTTACATGGTTTTGTTTGAGGAAGGGAAAACTTATGCACTGGAGTAAAAATCAAATATACTGAAAATGGGCGGGGTCCTTCTAGAGGCTCTCATCCTTGGTTTGAGAGACACAGGGGAAAACGGTGAATCACTCCAGCAGTCCAAAAAGGAGTGTCACGTGAAATAATATATCCAGTGAGCATTTTAGCAATAATGGTAAGCACCACATAAAAGCCATGATCTTGAGATAAAAACATGGCAGAGCACATAAAGAGAGAAGAGAAAGGAAGAATATATATAAATATATATATATTTTACATATATTATTATATATTATATATATGTAAATGGAGACATCAACTTTAATAACCACTCCAAAACAAATAAATTGACAAAAGTAGATAAATAAAAAATTAAAATAAAATAAAATAAATTAAAAGAAAAGAAAAGAAAAAAGGGAGAAAATTATTTTGTGCCATTTTTTTTCTTTTTCCCTCCTGCACAGGCACAGTAAATATTGGGGTCATTCAAAGAGGAATTCCCTTGGCCTAAGAGATACAGGTTTTCTCCACCCTTAGAGTATATTGTCATGGGATTAACTATAGACTCCATACAGGCTCATTTATTCTTCTCTTGGTGCTTTCGTGGTGTTTGGAAGATTTTGCTCTGTCCTGGGTGATAAAATCAGACCTCCGTATTAAAAGATCTTGGTATCTACACCAGTCAAGGTGTGGAACTTGCGATAAAATCTTTCTTTGTGGTTCTAGAAGTTCTGCTCCCTCAGTGTCATTTTAATCCGTCTTCTGTGGTTGACGGTTTTGGTCTTTGCATTGATCCTAGGATGTTTCCAGAAGACCCATTCTGTTGCAATTGTCCCAGACAGACCCCTGGAGCTGGAGATCATGGTTGTTGTGCAGGCCATAGCTCAAATTCTAGACTACGGCTGTTTTTTTTTTTTTGTTTGTTACAGGATACATACAGTCTGGTCATGATTCTATCAGCCTGTCATCTGCAGATCTCAATCTTGGTTTTAGACAGACCAAAGCAAACACCCACTCTTAAGGCTAACTAGTTGTCCCCACCTTCTATATGTCCCAGTGTATTTAAAAAGAATGCAGTGCTATATCATTATGCTTTCAATGTCCAATTATTTATCTTTCTGACCCACTAGCATCTTAAAGTCAGGACAATGATTTATCACAATATCCTTATAAACTTTGTGATTGAAGTATGATAGGTGCTCAATAAGAATTTGTTGAGGTAGAAAATAAAGTATGAGGATTTGATCATCTCTGTGCAGATACCAATGTCTTCCTTTTAAAGGAATTTTTTACCATTTAATAAAAATGAGATTTCCTCTAATAAGGAAAAACTATGGCTTTTATAGCAACAGGCAGCATTAAATGAGTGCTGCTTTCTTCACAGCATCTTCTCATGTCAATAGTGATAGTGAGAGAGAGTGTGCATGTGTCAAGATTATTGGACAGGCCGTTTCCACAAGTTATTCAATCTGTCTAGGTCAGGAATCCTTCAGCAAACATCTCAAATCATCCCTCAAAGAATGTTTATACAAAAACTTAAACAGACAAGCCTTGTCTTTGTCAAGATGTGGACTTTTACCCGCAATCTAACTGCTAAGGCAGCTGGTGGGCACAACTGCAAAGTCCAGGGATTTTCACATTCAGGCGCCATGTCAGAAAATCAGCGTTTTGGTCAGCAGCTGTGTGCTCCAGCTGTGATGGAACACAAAGGGATCTCCCAAAAGACAGCTGGCAACAAACCAGATCCCTGTGTGCAATGCACCATCTTTCACAGAACAGTGAAGATTCATATTTTTAAGCTTAAGAGTTTATTTCTTTTTCCATTTGCTTTTTTTATATCTTTATTTAAACACCTTGATTACAAACATGATTGTGGTTGGGTTTCAGTCATATAAAGAACATCACCCTTCACCAGTGCAGCATTTCACCACCAATATCCCAAATCTCCCTCCTCCCCACCCCATCTCACATGTACTCTACTTCCCTCATTCATTCATTCATTTATTCATTCACATTGTTATGATGATTCTCAATGTAGTTATTTCTCTAACTGCACTTATCACTCTTTGTGGTGAGCTTCATGTCATGAATTAAAATATCCAGCCCTCCTCTCTTGTCTCTGAAAATTATTGCAAGAATGTCTTTCATTTTTCTTAAAAGCCATAGATGAGTGAAAATATTCTGTATCTATCTCTCTCCCTCTGACTTATTTAACTCAGCACAATAGATTCCATATACATCCATGTATAGAAAAATTTCATGACTTCATCCTTCTGATGGTCGCATAATATTCCATTGCATATACCACATAATATTCCATTGTATATATGTACAACAGTTTCTTTACCAATTCATCTGTTGAAGGGCATCTTCTTTGTTTTCAGAGTCTGGCTATTGTAAATAGTGGTGCAATGAATATAGGTGTAAGGAAGGGATTTTTGTATTGTGTTCCTAGGGTATATCCTGGGAGTGGTATAGCTGGATCATATGGAAGCACAATTTCCAGTTTTTGGAAGAATCTCCATATCACTTTCCATAAAGGTTGGATTAGATGGCATTCCCACCAGTAGTGGATAAGAGTTCCTTTCTCTCCTCATCCCCAACAGCACTGTTTGTTGTCATTCTTTGTGATGTGCACCAATCTCTGTAGTGTGAGATGGTACATCATCGTTGTTTTGTTTTTCATCTCTCTTATGATTTGTGATGTGGAACATTTTTTTCATGTGCCTTTTTGCCATTT